>PVJI01016640.1:0-37752 GCA_004026765.1 Micronycteris hirsuta | reverse complement strand
AAAGATTCAAAGAACTAACATCTATCCTTCTCAAACTATTCCAAAAATTTCAAGAGGAGACTCCCAAGCTCATTTTATGAGACAGCATTAACTTCATTCCAAAACCAGATAAAGACACTATAAAGAAAAAAAATTACAGTCCAACATCTCAGATGAACAAAGATGCAAAAATCCTAAACCAAATATTAACAAAACAAATTTGGCAATATATAAAAAGATCATACACAATGATCAAGTGAAATTTATTTCAACAATGCAAGGTTGGTACAATATCTGCAAATCAAATTAACATGATATACCACATAAAAAACATAAAGGATACATATCTTATGATCATATCTGTAGATGCAGAAAAAGCATTTGAAAATAATCCAGCACCCATTTATGATGAAAAACTCTCAGCAAAGTGGGAATAGAGGGAACACACATCAACATAATAAAGGCCATGCATGACAAACCCACAGCCAACATCATACTCAACAGGGGAAAACTAAAATTGTTTCTCTTCAAATTAGGAACCAGACAGGGATGTCCACTTTTACTACTTTTATTCCACATAGTACTGAAAGTCCTAGCCACAGCAATCAGACACGAAGAAATAAAAGGCATTCATATTGGAAAGCAAAAATTAAAACTGTCATTATTTGCAGATGACACAATACTGTATATAGAGAACCCTAAAGATTCCACAAAAACAACTAGAATTGATTAGTGAATTCAGTAAAGTAGCAGGATACAAAAGACATATTCAGAAATAGGTGGCATTTTTATATATCAATAATAAACTATCAGAAATTAAAATTCAAAAAGTCCCATTTACAACTGTATCAAAAAAATAAATGAAATACCTAGTAATAAATTTAACCAATGAGGTAAAAGACCTGTACTCAAAAAAAATTATAAGACACTGAAGAAAAAAATTGAAGATACAAATAACTGGAAGCAGATACCATGGTCATAGGTAGGAAGAATTAACATCATTAAAATGTTCATATTACCCAAAGCAATCTATAGATTCTATGCAATTCCTATAGAAATACTAGTGGCGTATTTCATAAAACCAGAATGATGATTGAAAAATTTATATGGAATCACTAAAGACCCCAAATAACCACAATAATCTTGAGAAAGAAAAACAAAGTTGGAGGTATCACACTATTTGATATCAAACTATACTACAAGGCTATAGTAATCAATCAGCATAGTACAATCAGCATTAAAAATAGACATATAAATAAATAAAACAGAATGGAGATCCAGAAATAAACCTACAACTATGTGGCCAATTCATACTTGACAAAGGAAATAAGAACATACAATGCAGTAAAGACAGTCTATTTAATAAATGGTGCTGGGAAAATTGGACAGATACATGTAAAAAATAGAATTAGGCCACCTTCTTACATCACATGTAATTATATTACATCACAAGAATATACTCAAAATGGATTAAAGACTTAAATGTAAGACTCAAAACCATAAAATTCCTATAAGGAAACATGAACAGTAAAATCTCAGACATTTCTTTTAGCAATATTTTTTCTGAAATATCTCTTTGGGCAAGAGGAAAAAAAGAAAAATTATGAAAGGAAACTACATCAAACTAAAAAAATTTTGCACAGCAAAGGCAACCATCAACAAAATGAAAAGACAACCTACTGAATGAAAGAACATATTTGCCAATGACACATTCAATAAGGGGTTAATATCCAAAATTTATAAGGAACTCATACAACTCAACACACACACACACACAAAACCCCAAACAGTCCAATTAAAAAATGGGCAAAGGACCTGAACAGACACTTCTACAAAGATGGCCAAGAGACATTTGAAAAGATGTTCAATGTTACTAGTAAGAGAAATGCAAATTAAGACCACAAATGAGATATAACCTCACACCTGTGAGAATGGCTATCATCAATATATCTACAAAGAAATGTTGGCGAGGATGTGGAGAAAAGGGAACCCATGTGCATTGTTGGTGGGAATGCAGACTGGGGCAACCATTGTGGAAAACAGTATAGATTTTCCCCAAAATATTAGAAATGTAACTGCCCACGGCATTTGAGCTTTTGCTCTTTACTCATATGTCACCAATTTGGACTCGAATAAAATCATAAAAATTCTCTAAAAAAACAAAATAAAATGGAACTCCCTATGATCCAATGATTCCACTTCTGGGAATATATCCAAAAAAACCCAACACACTAATTTGAAAGAATATATGCACCTCTATGTTCACTGCAGTGTTATTTATAATAGCCAAGATATGGAAGTAACCCAAGTGCCCATCAATAAAAGAGTGGACATATTTCCAATGGAGTATTACTTGACCATAAAAAAGAATGAAATCTTATCATTTGCAGCAACATGAACGGACCTAGAGGTTATTATGCTCAGTGAAATAAGTCAGAGAAAGATAATATCATATGATTTTACTTATATGTATAATCTAAAGAACAAAATAAGTAAACAACCAAAAATGAAATAGACTTACAGATACGGAGAACAGACTGATGATTGCCAGAGAGGAGGGGGGTTGTGGGATTGGGTGAAAAAGGTGAAGGGATTAAGAAGTACAAATTGGTAGTTATGAAAGAGTAATGAGGATATCAAATACAGCATAGGGAATACAGTCAATAATATTGTAATAAACACATATGGTGCCAAATGGTTACTGGAAATATGGGGGTGGGGTACACTTTGTTAAGTGAATGATTGACCACTATGCTGTACACCTGAAACTACTACAAAATAACATTGAATGTAAACTGTAATAGAATATATATATGGTCCTTCTTGAAAGCAGGAAGATGAACTTGAAGACAAGGCATTCTTTCTATTCTTGTGGTTCACATGGAGTCTCACTCTGATTATGCAAATTCTAGGCACATCCAAAAATTCCCTTCCAATAAGTCATAGATTACCTCATAGGAACTTCAGACTCTAAAGCTTTAACCTGAAGATAAAATGGAGTCTTTCATTTATGGCTCATCCAATGTGTAATAACAGATTCTTATTCTAGAATGATTACCATCTCCCAACTTCTGCCTTTCTATACCTGCCCCAGCCCTCCCCAGAATTTAGAGATGCCCTTCTATACTTTGGAACATCTAGGCTCTGACAGATATTTTAACTAAGGTTTGTAAAATCCTTTTACTTTTAATTTCAGCAAAGAAAACATTGGAGTGCATCAAAAGGAACTTCTACTAATGTGTCAGTCAGCTATTACTACATAACAACCAACCATAGGATGCCAATAATAATAAGCGTGCACAATAATAAGCATGCATTTCACTCAAGCATTTGTGGATTGGTTGGAGCCACTCTGATATAGGTGGAACTTGGCTGGGCAGCTCTAAGCTTCAAGTTGGGACCAGATCTGCTCCATGTGTCTTTTATTTTTTTTAGATCAATGGGCTAGCTCCTTGCCATGTTCTCACGATGATGGCAAATTCATGAAAAAATAAGTCCAACCAGGCCAAATCCCTGTCAAGTCCCTGTTTGCAGTAGGTCTGTTAACAGCCCATTCACCAAAACAAGTCAAAGGGCAAGCCCAAAGTCAAGAACAAATCAACTCTGTCTCTAGTGGAAGAAATGCAGAATCACATGGAAAAGGGTGTGAATAAAGGGAGGAGCAAAGAATCTGAGCCAATAAATCAAACATAGAAGGTAGAAATTAATTTACAAAGAACAAATTCCTTAGTCAAAATCTAAGCATGGACAGTCCCTATTTATAGTTACTTTCTCAAAACCTCTGTTGAAACCTAACCACCACCAAATCCCCAATATTCAGTTTTGGAGCATTTCTCATACCCATCTCCTCCAGAGAACAGACTGGAACTGGAGACCCAGCCTAGCTCTTCAGCAGGATAATGGATATCATCCTAGGAAATAAGTAGGAAACTTGGCTTTTCTCTATCTTGGTAATACTAGAGGCTAAAGCCTCTCCCAAGCCTCTAAGGCCATCCAGTCTGCCCTGTACTCCAAAGCTCCAGAACAGTGATGAGGGAACAGGTCTAAAGGGTCATTTCTCCCATCTTTCCTGGAGATAGGAGGTGGGAGCTGAGCTATGTGCCATTAAATTCCTTCTGAATGGGAGATTAGGGAATTCTGTCATCCCTAATAGGACAATCATGCATCTGAAATACTTAAAAGAGCATGTGTTAATGGCATAAGAATATGCTTAATGCAGTCTGAAAATTTCTCCCTCGCCCTTCTTACCTCCACCCCCTACCCTCCAGCTCTCTCTGCTTCTGCCTCTCCCTTCCACTCCCCTTCTCTTTTCTTTCAAGCCCATTTCCAAAGCAGAGCTGAGTCTTCAACAAAGACCCTGACCGAGTCCAGCCACACAGCTTGTGGGGCCCAAAGATGCACCTTAGTAATGATTTACATTCTCACGTTATCCTTGTGTCACTCACAAGTCAGGAGTTCCACCTTCTGCTATGAAACACGGTGGTTACGTGCGCTGGACTTCGGGGTCAGAAAGACCTGAGTGAACACTTGTCTCCTCCTCTTCCTATGTGACCGGGCAAACTGCTCGACCGCTCAGTTTCCTCAAGGGTAAAACAGGAACCATAACAGTAGCTACCTCACAGGATTATTATGTGGATGTTGTGAGATAAAATATGAAAGTGCTTCGTACAGTGCCTGCCACATAGTAAATGCTCAATAAAGTGTAGCTAATATAATTTGATGTGGAAACTATAAACCTTCACTGGGAAGACACCCAATCTTTGTCAACTCCAAGGAGCAGGGACCCTGCAACATGAATCTCATGTCCACAGTATCTGAAACCCTTAAAAGATTGGTCCCTCCCTTGGAGGTAGAAGGAAAGCGTTTGGGCCAGTTTGGAGTTAATTGCTCCTGGGTACTGAAAAGTTATAATAGGGATTTTTGTGGTCTGAGCAATAACATGCAAAAACGCAGGTGTCTGTGGCCAGAGAACGTAAATGTGAAACAATGATCACCCAGCAATAAGGAGAAACACCTGTTGGTATCCGTTAGGGGCTATCATGTGGCACAAACCAGCTCTTTCCTCAGCCTCATTGGGTGGTTAAGCAAACTTGTTCACGTGACTGGTTAAGATACTAGTTGTCATCACAACACTTTCAAAACAAATCGGGTCTTGTTTTGGTAAATTCAATTTATTTCCTACGATCATTGTTTAAATTTGGCAAAGTTTTTGGGAGTGCTTACACTGTGGCAGATGTTGTGGGCATTTAAAAGGCAAAAAGAAAGAAAATAAACATTTTTTGTTTTCTTGCAATGATAAAGAACCTTATGGATACTTATAGCCCCATGTTTTGTGTGGCTGGGAGTAAGGGGTAAAATGGGAAATACTAATGCTTCATATTAAGAAAAGTGAGGCATTTCAGTAGTCTAAGACGAAAGAAACTTATTTCTCACTCCTGTATCAGCCCAGTGCGATGTTCCTGGTCAGCATATGCTTCCTTCCACATGGGGATTCAAGAACCTGTGCTCCCTCTATCTTGCAGAACTGCCATGCCTGTGGCCTCAAAGTCAACGTATCCAACAGCAGAGAGAAGGAGAGAATATGGAGAAAACCCACCCACTTCTTAGAAGCCCTCTCCCAAAAGCAACACACATCGCTTCTATTCACCTTCCACTGGCAAGAATTAATCACATGGGCACTTGTGGATACAAAAAAAGGCAGGGAAATATAATCCTCATTCCTACTGGGACAGCAACAATTCCACACTGAAAAAATTTTCAGTAAATTACTAGCTCCTTACATTTACTCATGTTAATACATTGTTATAGTTCTTTTTGCCTATTTTCCCTACTTTGACATAAGTGCCAAAAGAGCAGGGATTTGTTTTGCTCATTGTAGAACCCCCAGTTGGCAGTGATGCCTGAAATGAAGGAGTTACCCGGGTGCAGGGGTTAGAGAAAAGCAGGCCATGTGGTGTTTTGGGAGAGCAGGGTGTGGTGTTTTGGGAGAGCTGCAGTTACCTACTCTGACAAGAAAGAAGAGTGGGTCCAGACCACGGCATGGCAGGTTCCTGGGGGCAGAGACCAGAATGGGCCTTGGGCTAAGGAGTTGAGATCTATCCTTAAATACCACATGACCCAGAAATTCCACTCCTAGGCATAGATGCAATAGAAATAAAAACGTATGTTCACACAAAAATCTGAAAATATTCATAGCAGCATTATTCACAATAGCCAAAAAGTAAAGACAATCAACATGTCCATCAGTAAATGAATGGATAAACAAAATGTGGTAAATCTATATAATAAAATATTATTAGTCACAAAAAGGAATGAAGTACTAATTCATGCCACAATTTGGATGAACCTTGAAAACATGATGAAGCTAGACACAAAAGACCATGTATTGTATGATTCCGTCTCTATGAAATGTGCAGAATAGACAAATCCAAAGAGACAAAAGTGGGTTAGTGGTTGCCAGAGATTAGAAGGAAAGAGGAATGGGGATCAAGTACTAATGAGTAAAGAGTTTTTTTTAGGGGAGATGGTAATGTTCTGGAATTAGATAGTGGTGATGGTTGCGCAGCACTGTGAATATATTCAAGACAACAGAATTGTACATTTTAAAAGGGCAAACTCTGTAGTATGTGAATTATGTCTCAATAAAGCTGTTATTTTAAAAATTTATCTTAAAGACAACGTGAAAGCATGAAAGTGTTTTAAGCAGGTGGAGGTGACATGGTCAGATATCACACTGGTGGTTATGCAGGCAGTAGTTTGAAGAAGATGGAGAACAGAACATGGAAGCTGGTAACCCCAGTGAAGCAAAATAAGGAGCTGAGCTAAGGCAGTGAAGTCAACACACCCCAGGTGAGGTAATACTGGGTCAAAAGATAGAAAAAACAGAAAGCACAGAACCAGTTTGTAGCTCACCCTGTAAAACCACATTCTAATAAGCTGTGCGAGCAATACATGCATAGAGCACAAGACATACCGGGCCTGCTCCAGCCCTTCCGCGCACATTTGAGGAGTGGCTGCTGGCACAGGAATTCACCTCCAGGGAGCTTGACTTTTCAGCACCAAAATATGAAGCAAGTCTGCAAGTTCTCAGCCCTGCTGATCTGAGCTGTGCAATAGGCTGCTGGTCTTGTGGTTGACATTTGGTCATTTCTCTTTTTAAATATTAATGAATAGCCCTACCTGGTGTAGTTCAGTGGATTGAGTGCAGGCTGCGAACCAAAAGGTCGCTGGTTTGATTCCCAGTCAGGGCACATGCCTGGGTGGGGGTCACACAGGAGGCAAGCACAGATTGATATTTCTCTCCCTCTCTTTCTCCTTCCCTTCCCCTCTCTCTAAAGATAAATAAATACAATCTTTAAAAAAATAAAGTCTAAATATTAATGAATAAATACACACGTAGGATAACTATTCTTATATCTTTAGAGTGTCCCCCATTGAAGCAGAGTGTGACGTTTTATAAATTAGTAGATAGGTGATAGGCAATGAATTCAGGACCTGCCTAATTTAATGCCCTGCCCTAAAACAAACTCTACACTCGTTTGGGTTTCACAAATACCTACAGCACGCCAGGGACCAAGGGATACACAATGGGCAGGAAAGTGGTCTAGGTTCTTAAGAAACTCACAGACTGGTGGGACTGAATGATTCTGAGTCAGATGACTGTGAAGTTAAGGAACCGAGATGGTGGAGGGACACACGTGTGCCCAGCCTGGAGCATGGGGAGATGTCACAGAGGCCTCCTCAAGGGGCAGCTTCCCGTCTAGGTGGACTCCACCCTCTTGGAGCCCTGAGGCTGGCCTTGCATTGATCAGCTCATGAAGCAACTTCTTTTGGATTGGAAAACCCAGTGCACATACACAACTGGAAGACAGGGCGAGGGGAGCTGGGATTGCAGAGTTGGACCAAACAAGCAGACTTTTCAGCCCTGACCAATGTGGCTCACATGGTTGGTTCGCTCCCAGTCAGTCAGGGTAGATGCCTGGGTTGCAGGTTTGTTCCCCAGTCAGGGCACGTGCAGGAGGTGGCTGATTGATATTTCTCTTCACATTGATGTTTTTCTCCCTCTCTCTCTCCCTCCCTTCCCTTCTCTCTGAAAACAAATAATATCTTTAAAAGAAGGAGGAGGGGGAGGAGGGGGAGGAGGAGGAGAAGAAGGAGGAGGAGAAGGAGGAGAAGAAGAATTAGGTGGCGACGACTTCTCTGGTGAAATCCTAAGACTAGAGAAAACGGAAGTCCAACCTATAATTGCCTTTGGGAGTTTCACTCTGAAGGCCCCCGAGAGAGCCCCTTAGGGAGCTAAAAATATTCTATATTTTGATTTGGATGGTGATTGTAGAAGAGAGAGAGACTTTAAGACTACATCAAAAAACAAAACAAAATCCTAGGCCTATTACATTATTCATTTTGTCTTTTCAATAGCACAAAAATTATCCACCTTGTATTTCCCATTTACTGTGTTTTTGTGTATGTGATCTCATTTATCTCTCTCTCTCTCTTTAAATCCTCAGTAAGGACATTTTCATTTGCTTTTTTAGAAAGAGAGAGGAAGGAAAAGAAAGAGACATCAATGCGAGAGAAGCATCAATTGTTTGCATTCCCATGTACCCAAATCAGGAATCCACGTGGGGCCAGAGGATTGTATGCATCCGGACTGGGGGTCGCACACACCCATACCCAGACGGTGAGGAACCCGCAACCTAAGTATGTGTCCTGAGCAGAAACCGAACCCACAACCTTTTCATTAAGGGATGACACTCCAAGCACTGAGCCATACCGGCCAGGGCTCATTTATTTTTCTTAACAAGCCTTAGGTTAATTAGAATTTTATGCCAAAAACTCAAACTCAAATGGATTAAATAACTTTTCCCAAATCACCCAACTAGAAAAGAGCAGAGCCAGAATTTGAATCAGTTCTTACTTGTAATTCAGCTCTATTCCCATTATTCCAAACTAGTTTAACAATTGGCAGCTGAACTGGAAAGCATTATGCTAAGTGAATGAAATAAGCCAAACGGTGAAGGACAAATACCAATTGATTCCACATATTTTGTCTTTTCAATAACACAAAAATTATCCACCTGTATTTCCCATTTACAGTGTTTTTGTCTGTGTGATCCCATTTATCTCTCTCTCTCTTTTTTAAGTGGAACCTAATCAACAAAACAAACAAGCAAGCAAAATAGACACAGAGACAAGGAAACAAAGAACAAACTGACAGTGTCCAGAGGAGGGGAGGTTAATTAGGGAAAAAAGGGGAAGGTCCATCAAGGAACATATATAAAGGACACATGGACAAAGCCAAAGAGGGTAGGTTCATGGGTGGGAGGCAGGGATGGGTGGGGCCAGGAGCCAATGTGGGATGAAAATGGAGACAACCGTACTTGAACAACAATAAAAGAAAGAAAAATAAATAAATAAATAAAAGTTGGGAGCTATTAATTCTATATTCTAACTGCAGTTTGTGCCAAGAAGTTCCAAGAGGAATCTCCAAGATAAACTTTTTTCCATTCAGTCTAGCCAAGCCTCCATCTGCCATGTGCCAGGCACAAATCACCTCCTGGGGGACCTGGTGGGGAGACACCACCCACACCTTCACAGAGCTCATGGGCCAGTGGAGGAGACAGGAGGTGAAAGCCTGGACATGGCTGAAACAGAGTATCAAATAGGTGCTCTGCTAGAGATACAAAGGGCGATATGGAGATAAATGAGGCAGCCACGGTGTTCGGTTGGCATTCATCTCATCCCCGATATATTAGGCTCTCCTGAAGACCAGCCTGGGTCGCTACCAATTCGCTATCTAAATTGCTTGGCTCCTGAAGAAGCTGATTCTACGCAGTTTTCCAGGTAATTTCTGTGTTTCCTTTTTTCCCACATATCTCTTGGGCCTAACTTGGGAAGGAAAGGGGAGCCCTGGAGTTTTACTCATCAGCCCCTTCTTCTCCGGAAGGGGTGAAGAGTTAACTATACCAACATAGAGCTTGCTTCTGAGATTGTTAGGCACCAGCTGGAAGTTGAGTGAAAACACTGGATTTCATTGACAAGGAGTAAAGTCTCTGAGATTTCTGCCTGATAAAAGTCCTAAAGAGACCAGCTCACCCAGATCTCTCCCTGAGGGCCAGCTGGTATAATGGGAGCATGAGTTTAATTCAGATGAGCCAGATGTGGCCCTGCTCTCCCTCTCTCCACTGCTTGTAACCAAAGCTTTAGTTTCCTCCTCTGGGCATGGGAACACCTTCCTCACAGGGCTGCCCTGAGAATGAAATGAGAGCACCTCCGTCCAATGCCCTCCGTACTGTTGTAATTGACACTGAATTTCTGCCCTGAGGAGATCTTTCAGAGTTTCTCTTAAAAGCTCAGTTGGTTGGAGTGCCATCCCATACACCAAAAGGTTGCAGGTTCGATTCCCAGTCAGGGCACATCCTTAGCTTGCAGGTTTGATCCCTGGTCAGGGCACATATGGGAGGCAATCAAAAGATGTTTCTCTCTTACATCAACCTCTCTCTCTCTCCCTCTCTCTAAAATCAATAAACATATACTTGGGTGAGGATTTTTTTTTTTTTAACTCTGAAGTGAATTCACTGGGTACTGCATTTACATAAACATCACTCTTTAAGTGGCCCTCTTTGAAGATTACTTCACACTCCTCAAATGCTAGACTTGTCTATTTAAATTCTAGAACAGAATGTCTTTGCTTTTAGAAACCCCAGTGTGAACTCTAAGGCTATAGTGCTACCCTAGAAAAGGACAGCCACCTCATTCGCGGCATGGATGAGATGTGGGTGAAATAGTGACTGACTGGGGCCCATTCCAGGTTCTCATTTTGCCCTTCAGGCTCATGCGCAGTTAGCCATCCAAGTGGAATTCAGTTTCCTAAAGTAGAACACCTCAGGAGACCCACAGTGCGGACCAGAGGCTAGGAGAAATAGCCACAGAACAGGAAAAGCCTTATGAGGTCTGCCGACTTCCCTACACCCTTTTGAACAAATAATGATGTATCCTTAAAAATGAAAAAGCCTCAGGAGAAAGCAAGCCCCAACGTACCTTACACTCATCACCGATGAATGTGTCTACAGCTTAGCCCAGGACCCTTTGTCCATCTTTGGTGGTATGGAAAGCGCATGACATCTCTTTAGTAGCATTAGATTGCCATTCAGTATTTTAAGGAAGTGGGACAACATAACCCCAGCCCTTGGAAATGAGGAGTTTTATTTCCTGACCCCTCACACCACGTCTCAGACCGTTTCCAGGTCCCCCGGGTTCCTCTTGGATCCGGAAGCCAATAAGAGACCCAGAAAACACGTGTCTAAGCTCTGAGAAGGTGCCTATCATCTTTAAAAGAAATAAAGTAGTGATTGTTTAGCATAGAGTCTTAATTATCAGGAGATAATATTAATCTGATCTTTCAGATAATGTTAGTGCAACTGTCTCTCTTTTTTCACCAAACAGTTTTGCTTTTAAAAACAGGACTTAATGCAACATGAAAAGAATTCTGGATCTCAAGATGTGGCGGAATTGAGAAGGCAGGATTCACACAAAGGAAAAGTTACCACTTTGGCATCTCAGATCACAAATTACAGACGGTTTGTACAGTCTGAAAAACTCCATTCAGTAGCCTGCCAAGGAGAAGCAATCTCTTCACTTTTCAACCAAGATTTACACATTAGAAAAGGACCTAGATTTCTTTTTTCCACATGCGCAGGGCCTGGGCCCCAACCTGGTGCATAAACTTCAGGAGGGCCAGCTCTAATCTTAGCACAATGGCTTCCTCAGACCAAGGCGACCTCCCTCAGCAAGTGTTTCCTTGTCCTCCACTCCCTGGCTCCCGTGCCTGTGGCCTTACGCAACTTCTCTTATCTGCGCAGGAGCAAGTGGTGAGGGAATGTCCTTCTAAACATGGCTAATCTCTCTATCAGTTCTAGATCTCTGAGATTATGATGGTTAATTATACTTTGGGTTTGGAGAGCTCATTTTCCCCATAGTACATTCATGTCTCTGATTTCACCTTCCTGAAACTTTTTTGTCTGAGAGACACAATGTTCAGCCACTTAACCCTTCAGCCCCTGTTTTCTTCTCTCTGAAATGAAGTCAAGGACAGAGCCAGCAGGGACTAGGGATCCGATGCCAGCCTCTCTTCTGTTTGGAAGATGAGCTGCTGACCTACCTTTCAGAGTGATCCTGAACACCCTGTTCACTTAACTTTCCTTTCCTTCAAGTCTGCTCCCCTTCTACAAACCTCACTGAGTAACTCATTCTGTTTCCCAAATTTCTCTCTGGCCACCTGAGTTATCCCAGGAACTTACCCCCACATTCCTGGCTTCCCTCACAGAAGCTGGCCCCTCACTCAGAATCCCCTCCATAATGGCGTGGTGACTGCTGCTCCCTTCCTACCTGGGCTCGCTGGGCCTCCTTCCCATATCTCCCGGCCTCACCCTCAAGATACTCTCACAAGTGACGGGTCACACTCTGGTCCTGCCGCTCCCAGACCTCTTCTTGGTGAGGAGGGGCTTCCTTTGGCTCAGAATTCACAACCAAGCCCTGACTCTTGGTTCCAGAACAGACTTTGGCCCTGGGCCTAGGACAGCAGGTCACAAGCCTCTTGGGAGCACACAGGAATAGGCCCTTCCCATGAGATGCATGAAAACTCACTCACAAAGGTAATCCTGTTTTGCCACGTTGACAAGCAAGAGCAAGTCTGTAGGAGGGAGGCCATTCAGCCCCAGGAGGCAGGCCGTGCTATTGCTAGCAGGCCAGTCTGGTAAGCAGCTCAACACCTGATCCCCTGAAGGCTCTGCCTTCTATGGGTCTTCCAAACGAGGGCCCATGATTCTGTGTCCTGTTCCTTCTACCTAATTTATAACATGTATACATATACAAATACATATCTATTCATGTACATAGATACATGAGCATACATGTACACATGCTCACATGCATGCGCACATTCACACAGACATGGTGTGCCAACACAGTGTTCTATTCACAGTGAGGCTCAGAAGATTTCACTGACTTTAGAACCCTTGAATTCTAAGAAAAGGTATTAACGTGTGTCAGGATCAGGGCCAGCCCAGCATCAGAAATTGCCCAGGAGTGATAGGAAGTTCACCTGTTTCCCTCTACTTCATTATGCCTGAAGTTCCACCGTTAAAGATTCATTCCTTTTGGCCTCAAGGCTCTCCCAGGCTTCAGAGGTCCCTTCTCATCCAGTAAATTGTAAGTAGCTGGGGAAGACACTGCTACAGTACCCCAGCACCAATCTTGGCCCTGGATGAACTTTTTCAGATGCCTTGGTAACGTGGGAGTGAGGCCCTGGAGAAGGGGAAGTAGAAAAGACCTGCAAGGGAAGGGTGGCCCAGTGAGAGCACAGAGTGGACAAGGCAAAAGAGCAATCCACAGTCATGGTGTCATACCCAGCCTGCCTGAGCTGTAAAGGAAGTGAGAAATTTCACTCATTCATTCAACAGGACCCTACTATGTGCCAGGTGTCATGTCAGGCATGGGGGATACTGTGGCAAGCGAAGCCAGAGATGGTTTCTGCCTTTGTGGAGCTTATGGTTCACTTGCAAAAGGGTAGAGAGAAATCAATCATAAAAATCACACTCACAAACATGTGTTTGTAAACCAAGATGAGTATACTTAAGGAGGGTTCTACAAGAATAGCTCCAGGGAGCCAACCTAGACTGGGAAGCCAAGAAGGCTTTCTGAGGAAGTGATGCTTAGTCCTAAAGAAGTAGAATTAACTAGAAAAACAGAGAAGAGCAGGCATTCCAGGCAGAAGGAACTGCACGTGCAAAAGCCCTGTGGTCTAAAGGAGCCACTTAATACTACCATTGTGTGTGAAGGTTTACTTAACCTTCAGTAAACTCTGAACCTGAAGGAAAATGTTCTCTTCTAAAAATGGGTTTCCCTTTCCCTTTCCCTTTCCACTTAAAGCAATACCAAGGGATGCAGAGAAGGTAAGCTATGCAGGAGAAAGCCTTAAAAAAACAAAAGAGCAGACAGCAGCTATGACAGCCATTTCCTGTTTGGTGTCTCTCGCCACAAACCTTCTTAGCTAAGTAAATTAGTACAGGAAAATATTTTGGGGAAGGGTGTGGAAGAAACACAGACTGAAAAATCAAGAAAAATATCTCATCTGCTTTTCAGAAAAGAGCACAAGTCTGAGGTAAGAGCTAGAGCCACCCAACTGGAACGGCTAAGGGACCCAAGGACATTGCATCCCCCTCCTGCGTTTAACCTGGGGGAAGCTGAGACCCAGAGAGGGGCCAGGATCCAGTCAACGGCAGAGCTGGGCTGGAAGCATGTCTCTGGGCTCTTTATTCTGTGTTTTCTCCCTGCCTTGCTCCCTCTGGTCCCATCAGACAACACCTGCTGATTTCAGTGGGGTTGGAACTGCCTCTGAGACCACTGAAGGTGAAGCTTAATTTTGCCTTAGGTCCTCATGATATGGAAAAGAGGGTGAGGAGCTCTAGATACTATGTTTCCTATATTCAGTCTTCACAACAACCCTGGGTGACAAGGACTCACACCCCCACTTCAGAAATGAGGAAACAGAGCCTCTGAGATGAGGGTGAACGCGAGATAGCACTCAAGTATAGTGATAGAACTGGTCTGGTTTGAAAGACCATACTTTCTCCTCCTCTTCCCAATAAATTCCCACAGAGATGTTTCTGTGGAGAAACCTTCTCAGCTTCCCAAATTGCCGGTAGACTACCTCCCAACAACAGCCTCAGCTCAGACGGCCTTCTTGCATCTGGGAGAGATGTGCAGCCTGCCTCTGTCACAATGCCCCCAAGAAGAGGTTTCATCGGTTCCTCTGTCCATCCCAGAGGCCGGCTTATGCATAAATATTTGGGCTGGCACTGAACCTTCTCACTTTGGGTGTGTGTCATATTTTTTTATTTGTTTTGGTTTAGCTATTCCTCCCAGAAGTTAGAACAGAAAATTTCCAAACTCAAAAACATAGTATTCATATCCTAACAGCTCTGCATGCTCAATATCAGGCTTGTTTTGGTCCAGAAAAGCCCACTAACTAACACACTCCAAGTAACAATCAAGCAGTTTGCAAGAGCCTGCTGTCGGCACTCAGGTCTTAGAGGGAGTGGAGTGTTGCAGAAGTCAGTGGCCGAGATGACTAGCTGTCCTCCAATACCCATTCTTTTTGTCTTTTTTTAATAATAGCACTCTCAAAATTTAGCTGCCCAGCTAGAGACATTTTCCACAGTCTCCCTTGCAGCTAGGAATGACCATCTGACAAAGACATAGACACAAGAATATGCACAGAAATTATTTTTGTCCCTTCTAGTTATGTCATTAAAAAATAAGCCTGTGTTGACCTGCCTGTTCTCTTTTCTACTGACTGGAATGTATATGTGATGACAAGAGCAGGAGCAGCCACTTTGAACCATAGAGCCACTCACCCAGCCCTATACTGCTTACCTCTGTGAGAAAAAAACTTCCTTTTTGTTTAAGACACTGTTTTGCATTTTCTGATCCACCAACCTAGTCTGAACCCAAAGTAATTTATGTACTAAGGTGCATAATAAATCTCTAAGTGGGGTACATACAATGCAGTAGTTTTCAAGTATACGTGACCTTAATATTTGTTTTTCAAAACTAGTTAGGAATGTGCTACTTGAAATCTTGGAAAACACTGAAAACACTTTTTTCAGCATCTCAGAATCCCAAGCTGTGTGGGACTCAGCCCACAAGCTCTGCTTGTCCCCAGTTATTCATCCAACAGAGGCTTATAGAGCGTAAACTATTCTCTCTCCAACACTTCTCTAAAAGAATCCCTTTTCTTTCCCCAAACCACTGACCTTACCTTACAACAGGCCACATACCCTGTACTTCTAACTTTGGGAGTTTGTGTTCCAGGAAACCATAAAGACAGAGTTGCCACATGCAGCCAGATCCTCAATCCCAGAAGAGGCTAGTAAAGAAAATTATACTGACAGTGAGCAACTAGCCACTGGTGTCCTGATGGAAAAAGAGTTATCCAAAGCAGATAAAGACTCTTAAGCATATGCAAGAAAGTTCCAAGTCACAGAAAAGTTGTAATTAAAAAAGAAAATGTGCCCACAGCTAACATCATACCTAATGGTGAAAGACGAAAAGCTTTTCCTCTAAGAGCATGAACAGATCTAGGATGTGCCTTCTGACCACCTGTTTTCAACATTGTACTGGAAGTTCTAGTTAGGGCAATTAAGTAGAAAAAATTAAGAAGACATTCAGATTGGAAAGGAAAAAGTAAAACTATTTCTATTTGTAAATGGTATAATTTTGTTTGTAAACCTATACAAAGCTATTACAATTAATAACAAGTATACCAAGGTTACAGAATACAAAATCAAAATGCAAAAATCCAGTGTATTTCTTCTAAACACTAGCAAAAACAATCTGAAAATAAAATAAAAAAAACTTCATTTATAATAACATCAAAAAGAATGTAACATTAGGAATAACTTGACAAGAGAAGTGTAAGATTCATAGACTGAAAACTACAAAACATAGTTGAAAGAAATTAATAGGACCTAAATAAATTAAAAGATATCTTGTGTTCCTGAAATGGAAGAAGACAATGCTGCTAAGATGGCAATACTCCCCAAACCGATCTACCAATTCCATGTAATCGCTCTGAAAATTCCATCTGCCTTTTTTGCAGAAATGGACAAGCTGAGCCTAAAATCTGTATGAAAATGCAAGTTACTCAGAACAGCCAATATAATGCTGCAGAAGAACAAAGTTAGAAGACTCACACTTTCTGATTTCAAAACTTACTTCAAAGCTATAGTAATCAAGATAGACATACAGATCATTGGACTAGAACTGAGAGTCCAGAAATAAACCCAAATGTTCATAGCCAACTGATCGTCAACAAGGGCACCAACACAATTCAATGGGGAAAAATAGTCTTTCCAACAAATACTGCTATGCCAACTGGATAGTATTTACATACAAAAGAATGGAGTTGGTGCCATTTGCAACAACATGGATAGATCTTGAAAGTATGATGCTTACTGAAGTAAGTAATATGGAAAAAGACAAGAATATTATTTGTCATATTTGGGATATAAAACAAAGCAACAAATGAACAAACAAAACAACAATAACACAAAACTCGACACACATCAAGCAGTAGTAGCCAGAGGTAAGGGGGATGAGGGGAGGTTGAAGAGGGTAAAGGGGGTCAAATATATGGTGACTGAAGGAGACGAAACTGTGGGTAGTGAGCATACAGTATAACATACAGATAATGTATTATAATATTGTATACTTGAAACTTATATAATCTAATTAGCCAATGTTACTTGAGAAATTTAATTTAAAAAAAGAGTGGAGTTGGCTCCGGTTGGGTGGCTTAGCTGGATCGTCCCATACACCAAAAGGTTGTACTTTCGATCCCTGGCCAGGGCACATACCTAGGCTGTGGGTTTAATCACCCATCAGGGTGGATATAGGAGGCATCTGATCAATTGATGTTTCTCTCTCACATCAATGCTTCTCTCCCTTTCTCTCTTTCTCTCTCTCTCTCTCTGTGTCTCTCAAATTAACAAACATATCCTTGGGTGAGAATTTTAAAAATAAAAATAAATTTAAAAAATTGAAAAGAATGGAGTTCGGTCCCTACCTCACATGGTATACAAATACTAATTCAAAGTTCATCAAAGACCTAAATGTGAGATTTGTATAATGTAAGAGCTGTATAACTTTATACAACTCTTAAAAGAAAACATACAGGACTTCCGGCCAAGACGGAGGCGTAGGTAGACACACTGTGCCTCCTCGCACAACCAAAAAAGGAAAAACAACAATTTAAAAAACAAAAACAGCTATATATGTCAGAAAACTGAACTGAGTGGAAGTCCCACAACCAAGGAGTTAAAGAAGACACGTTCATCCAGACCGGTAAGCGGGGCGGAGGCAGGTGGAGAGCGCTCCACGAGACGTGGTTTGTGGAGCGGTACCGGCAACGCTCCAGCTGCCCGGAGAGGCCCGTGGCGGGCGCGCCTGGCCAAAACGCGGTGGGCACACTCAGCAAAACCGGGGCTGAGACTGGCGGACAGGGCGGTCCCTCATTCTCGTACAGATAAACCAGGAGGAAAAGCTGGGGAGCGGAACAGACCACACGGCCCACCAAAGAAGGGAAATAAAGCCTCAAACCAACCATTGAATTCACCTGTGGGGGTTGAGGCAGCAGTGGGAGGAACTCCTGGCCTCACAGGAGAGTTCGTTGGGGAGACCCACAGGGACTTGGAACTGTGCAGGCCCGTCCACTCATCCCGGAGTCAGCAAGGAAGGGCCCAACTTGCTTGTGGGTAGCAGGGGAAGTGTGGAGAGCAGAGCAAGCGCCATTGTTCTCAGGCTCCGCCCCCACAGACAGCGTCACAACACAACATGGGTTACCCCGCCCTGGTGAACACCTAAGGCTCCGCCCCTTAAAGTAACAGGCGCACCGAGAAAAAAAATGGCCCAAATGAAAGAACACATGAAAGCTCCGGAAAAAATACAACTAAGTGACAAAGAGATAGCCAACCTATCAGATGCACAGTTCAAAGCACTGGTAATCAAGATGCTCACAGGATTCGAAGAAAGATTGTCGCAATTACTTGAACAAATGAGAAGGGATGAGAAGGAAACTGGGACTCAAATCAAAGGAGTGAACCAGAAGAAAGAAAAAAACATCCAACCAGAAAAGAATGAAGAAACAAGAATTAAAAAAACTGAGGAGAGACTTAGGAACCTCCAGGACATCTTTAAATGTCCCAACATCCGAGTCATAGGGCTGCCAGAAGGAGAAGAGGAAGACCAAGGGATTGAAAACTTATTTGAACAAATAATGAAGGAGAACTTCCCCAAGCTGGTGAAGGAAATAGATTTTCAGGAAGTCCTGGAAGTTCAGAGAGTCCCAAAGAAGTTGGACCCAACAAGGAACACACCAAGACACATCATAATGACATTACCCAAGATTAAAAATAAGGAGAGAATCTTAGAAGCAGCAAGAGAAAAGGAGACAGTTACCTACAAAGGAATTCCCATACGACTGTCAGCTGATTTCTCAAAAGAGACCTTGCAGGCAAGAAGGGGCTGGAGAGAAGTATTCCAAGTCATGAAAGGCAAGGACCTACATCCAAGAATACTCTATCCAGCAAAGCTATCATTTAGAATGGAAGGGCAGATAAAGTGTTTCTCAGATAAGGTCAAGTTCAAGGAGTTCATCAACACCCAGCCTTTATTATATGAAATGTTAAAGGGATTTATATAAGGCACGGAGGGATATCAACAGGGGAGTGGTAGGGGGAGAGAGTGAGAAAAGGTGCAGAGAATAAGTAGCATGTATGGTAGGTAGAAAACGGACAGGGGGAGGTTAAGAATAGTATAGGAAGTGTGGAAGACAAAGAACTTATGTGTATGACCTATGGAGAAAAACTAAAGGGCAGGGAATGGGAGGGTGGGGGTGGAGGGGAAGAAAGGGGAGAAAATGGGACAACTGTAATAGCATAATCAATAAAATATATTTTAAAAAAAGAAAACATACAAGTAACTGTTTTGAACCTTGAATTAAGCAATGGTTTCTTATATATGACACTAATAGCACAAATAACAAAAGAAAAATATAAATAAATTGGACTTCATTAAAGTTTAGAACTTTCGTGCTTCAAAGGACAAAACAGAAGAAAATACTTGCAAATTACAGGTCTTATATACCTGGTATGCAGAATACACAGAAAATCCCTTGAACTCAACAGTAATAAAGACAACCTAACTAAAAAAATGGGCAAAGGATTTGAATAGACATTTCTCTAAAGGTCTGCCAATGGCCAATAAGTACATGAATAGATGCTTGACATCATTAGCTATTGGGAAATGCAAATGAAAACCTCAGTAAAATACAACTTTTCACCCAGTAGGATATCCATATTTAAAAAGACAGAGAACAATAACAAGTGCTGGTGAGGATGTAGAGAAATTGGAATGCTTACATATTGCTAGTGGGAATGTAAAATGGCACAGCTACTATGGAAAAGTTAAACTTAGGGTTATCATATGATCTAGAAATTCTACTCCTTGTTATATACCCAGGATAAATTAAAACATATATCCACACACAAAAAAATATGGTATATCTGCCCTGGCTGGTGTAGCTCAGTGGATTGAGTGCGAGCTGGGAACCAGAGGGTCCCGGTTCGATTCCCAGTCTGGGCACATGCCTGGGTTGCAGGCCAGGTCTCCAGTGAGGGCCCTGTGAGAGGCAACCATACATTGCTGTTTCTCTCCCTCTCTTTCTCCCTCCCTTCCCCTCTCTCTAAAAATAAATAAATAAAATTAAAAAAAAATATATGGTATATCCGTACAGTGGATTATTATTCAGTCATAAAAAGGAATGAAGTACTGATTTGTGTACAACATGGGTGGACCTTGCAAACAGTGTGGCAAGGGAAAGAAGGCAGACACAAAAGGCCACACACTGTATGATTCCATTCATCTCAAATATCCGAACACGCAAACCCATAAACACAGAATTAGATAGTGGTGATGGCTGCACAACTACATAAGCATGCTAAAAACCACTGATTTCTAAACTTTAAAAGGATGAATATCAGGATATGTGAATGATATCTCAATAAAGAAATAAAGAAATGTTTTTTAAAGTTTTAGTTTTCTAACATCATAAAAAAAGATCAAATATCGTAGTTCACTTTTGAAGATATAAATAAAACTGTAGCTAAGTTGTGGATTTGTGACCTATAAGAACACAAGAATTGAAGTTTTTAAATTACTTGACTCGATTATCAAAGTGATACCTAGTTATTTTACGTTTTTAAAAGAAAATCATAAACAAGAAAATCATGAACTTCCCAGTGTTTACACCTCTCCATCCTCCAAAATAGGCAGATGGGGAGGCAGGGGAAGTGAGCACTGGCTGCTGCATGCGAGCCCATGCTATGGACCTGGCATCTGGACCCTCCGGTTTCACTGCAGCTGAACATCAAGGCCACCACCAAGTCTTCCTGAGCACAGACATTTCTAAGAGCATCATCATTTTTAAGTGTCCTGGATGCCCAAACATTCCCTCATATTTAAGTCCTGGATTGTGAATGAAAATACTATTTCCCTTAAATTGGAGGAGAAAAGAGAAGAGAAACCCAACTTCCATCAAAACCATAATCCTCAAATTAAAGTTTTCCATTAATCATATGTCAACATTTCCTTCCACAGTGCAGAAATGAGCTTCAAAGTAACACTTTATGTTTACCAATCTATTGTCTAGTACAATTGGCAGCATCCAAGGTCCTTGTTAGAAGTCAAGAAGCATGTCATTCCCACTAGACTATTATTTGAATTGTAATACATTGAAAGAAATAAAAAAAGTGAAAGCTTACAAAATACAGACTCCAGTTCAAATTTTATTTGCATACAAAAATATATTATAACAAGAAAAGCATATCACTGTTTCCAACTATATATAATTAATTACAAATATTTTCATAAAAGCACTTTAAATTACAGGAAAGCTGTAAGAGAAAATACAATATTAGCATTGCTGGTGTGTTCTAATATGCTGCATGCAGGTAAACAAAGTCAGTTTCACGTCAAAATTGCCCAGAGATGAGCCTGAAGGCTAGTTTTAGGTCCAGCCTGAGAATGACCTGGTGGGCGGTGAGTGCTCATCTCTGTTCCCGCTGGCAGCAAATTCTGTAGGCGTTTTACCAGGCCCTCAGAGCTTTCGTAAGCTTCTTGATGAAAGGACCCAGAACCTCTCCCTTTCTCACATACCTGTAAATAGAACAGAGAGGTTATCTACTCACAAAAGTTTACAATTCCTATGCTTAACCACCACCTCAGACATGCATCAAAGCAACAAACTTAATGGCAGTCTTCCTACGTAATGGGTGTCTGATTAACTGGTATGACTGGTCGGCCAGCTGCAATTTCCATGAAGTAGACAGGCTTGTTACCAGGGTCTAATACAAACTGAGCTGCAATTACAAAAATCTCTGTTAAAACAGGCCTTGGTCTTCTGGTATAGGTTGGCACAGTATGTAAGAAAATGGGCAATCAAATCTGCAGGTGGAGAACACACAGGATTTTCCACCTAATATTTAGGGCTGTCTGAAATAGTGTTAAGTTATTTTTAAATAACCAGCTTTGGATCCAATTTTTCATATTTTATCCAGCTATTTAGCAGAGCATGACATAAGATATTTATTATGGAAAAATCAACTCTTTCACTGGAAAAGTAAGGGGCTAGGACAAAATTCTCCAAGACTGCTCTGTGACTGAACAAAGCCCTCCAAGAGTAGAGCTGCTGAAATGTTTACATCAGAAGCTCTAGCTCGTCCTTCTGGCTCCTGTAATCCTGTCCATTTGAAACAGAATATGTAAATTGAGTCTCCTGTCCCTTCTTCTAGACTACCCCTAGCAGTTATGATCAGGTATCTTCAGTTTCCAACATTTTTGGTCACACAAAATGGGGCATCGTTGTGTAATGGCCAAATGGGAAATCAGTTGTCACATACTTAATACAGGTCTTTCAGTCATTGGCGTGGGTCTTTGGTTAGAAAACCTCCCCAAGCCTTCTCTCTCTCTCTTTCTCTCCTTCTCTCTCTTTCTCTCTCTCTCTCTCTCTCTCGGAACCCAACCCTCTGGAAGGCAGATGTCACCAAGGCCCTGGACCTATCCTGGGAAAATTTCCCAGCCTGTGGGATGGAATCCTCTGGCTTGTCAGCATAATGCTTGCACAGCAATCAGCTCATTTCTTCTGTGAAAAGCCTGGCCCACCATCGTGGCAGCAAAGTTCCAATACTGCTCTAACGACTATACTACTTTACTCTCCATTCTCAAACAAAATACCACTGTTGGCTGGTGGTCTGTTCTCACTGTTTGAAAAGGCACCAGTCTACTTTAAGGCAAGCTAATCCTCCCAATTTCTTTCTCAGCCACTAGGGTCCTGTTTTGGAACCTAAAGAGGCCTTATGGTGTAACTTCCTGCCCTCAGGCAAATTGGTAAACATTACAGTACTTTATCAGAGGTGTCTGTTTGATTTTCTGTTTTGAGAGTTTTCTGTTTGATTTTTTAATACATGCATGTACTCACTTGCTAATGTTCTGTCAAGATCAGCAATAAAGTCTTCTAGCTCTTTCGTGTCTCCCAGTTTAGCTGAAAAACAACAGGTGGAGTTCAGTTTCCCCATATCAGAGACAGCTGATGACTCCCCCATTTTCCACCATTAAGCGACCCTGGTTTGCATCTCTGTATCTTCAGAGATGTTGGTGAAGAGTGCCCTGTACCAACCCCAAGTGTCTCTCCAGTGTTCACTTACAATCAACTCAGAAACTTATTCTGAAGTGTGGCCTAAATGTTTCTTACATCCCCCTCCCCCACCCAGCAACTTGGAAGAACCACGTCCCTTCAAGGCCCTCAAAGTTCAGGGAGGAGGTAGTGGGGGTATGAGAAGCAAGGAAGGAAGATAAAAGGTTTTGATTTTCCGATTGTGTAGGATCTGAGTTATCAGTCAAAAATATTTGGAAAGCAAGCCCTGTGTGGAACGGAACCCCAGATCCTTGAGTCCTGCTGCACTTCTCTCTCTGACACTTCCTCGTTTGCGCCAGCACCTAGGCCCTCGGCATCCCTCCAGTAGGAAATGCATGAAAAGCCACTGGTTCTGGTCAAAGCGGTACAGGGAAGGCGACAGGAGGCTTCTCTCATCCCACCCAGCAGGAGGTAAGGAGTCTTTACCCTGATTTTCTTCCCTCTCCATCCTGAGATATACACTTTTTCCTGCATATCTTACTTTTTTCTGTAGATTCATCACTTGTGCCTTCTCTGAAATGCATTATTGGATATTTGTATTAATTAGCTCTTGCTGGCTGCAAATGGCTTGTTGTTCTTAGCTTTTAAAGTCAATTTACCAATAGGGCTTTGTTCCCCTCTTTAATTCCTACCTCTTGAGGATCAGGTAGCAAATCCGGGCATGCTTTAAACCACTTTCTAGACTATTCTGTCTCTCTGAATTCAACAGATCTGTTACAGACCGAAGGCTAGACAATGTCAGAGTCCCTGGTGGCTGCTAACATTGCTGTGCTGAGGGAATTGTAAAATGTCTCCTTTGAAAAAGAGGGAGATTCTGCCTTAATGACAGAGTGAGAAAAGTGATGGAATCTTCATTTTTTTCTAAACTATGCTCCATTTTTATTGCATTCTGCAACTATTTCCAGTAAGTATACTGTTTCTTAAGAAAAAAACTCCTGCCCAGCTAGTGCTGGCCTGTGAACTGAAAGGTTGCCAGTTTGATTCCCAGTCAGGGCACATGCCTGGGTTGTGAGCCAGGTCCCCAGTTGGGGGCGTGCAAGAGGTAACCACACATTGATGTTTCTCTTTCTCCCTTCCTTTCCTTCTCTCTAAAAATAAATAAATAAATAATTTAAAAACAAAACAAAACTCCTTTTGTTTTCAAAAGGGCTCTGTTCACTATAACAGAACATTCAGCTCTCTAGCAGGAGATAACTAGTTACAAAAAGTAAGAAACTGTTCATATATCTTTAAAAACTTCTGGGTTTATTAATATCACAGCAGAGACAAGCTGGACTACTATTTTGAATCATGTTAGATCATCCCTTGTCTCATAATGATGACCTCATCTAACTGCTAAATTGGTAATCTGAAATCATTGGTTAAATAGTTTATGCAATAAAAAGAACCCTACTTTCTGCAAAGCCTAAATGCTGAGTTTTAAGTTCTAGAACCAACCAGTTAGGGAGGGCACTGTCCTCTGGCACAATCGTGAGGACACCACGGGAGAGAAAGCAGAGTCTAGAGTCTACAAGCTTTCTTTCTCCCTGTGAATTTTGTTTGTTGCATTCTGCCCCTCCCCAACCCACCCCCCCTCCCCAATACACACACACACACACACACTGTCCCTCTGGCTAGTATCTGATTTCATTTCACACTGATCAAAATCCAGACAAAAAATAACAAATTCCACCCTGGCTGGTATGGTTCATGGATTGAGTGCCAGCCTATGAATCAAAAGGTCACCAGTTCGATTCCCGGTCAGGGCACATGCCTGGGTTGCAGGCCAGGTCCCCGGTTGGGTCCATGAGAGAGACGACCTTTCTCTGGCACATTGATGTTTCTCTGCCCCTCTTTCTCTGTCCCTGCCCCACTCCCTAAAAAATAAATTTAAAAAAATAACAAATTCCATAAGAGATTAGTTATCTACTCGCTTTGCATTTGGGAAAGACTAATTAAGGATCACGGGGAAGAAGAGAAGAGACTGAGAAGGCAAGGCAAGGAAAGAAGGAAGAAAAAAACTTCATCTCCAGCTGAAGAACTCACCTTTCCGAGGAGTGACAGCGGCAGAGAGCAGGGCGGGGGTGGAGTCTGTTGGAGAATTCAGTTTTTCATCACTGAAGCTGAAGCTGTGCCTATAAAGTGAATCTGCACCTTTTAGGAAAGAAAACATAACTCAACTCATTAGGAATGGTTTTCAGTCTATAGTCTGTTGATAACCAACAGCTTATCTCCAAAAGAAGCAGAAGATATAAATTTCTAGTAAAGAAAACAGCTTGATCTCCAGATTTTATATTTATGTCCCCAAATGATTTGAGACAGGAGAGTATGCCGGTGCATGTGTGTGAGTACGTGTCTCCAATCCTACACACCAAAGGCCGTTCTTCCCTGAAAAAGGCAGGGTGTGAGGGAGTTACCACAACCAGACCAGACTGCTCTGCAACATGCAGCAGCCCACTGCCCAGGTGTATGAAGGACACCAGGCTGGTTTCGGATCTTAGACATAAAGAACTATCTTTCCTAAAAAATTTCCTTTCTGCCCTCTGAACCCCTAAAGTATAAACATAAGGTTGGATCCCATGACTTACTAAAGTTCCCTGCCTCTTCAAGACATAATTTTGTCATGTGACTACACTCTGAGGATAAGGTCGAGGATCAAAGATAAAGGTTTCTCCTCCTGTAGCTTGTCTGTTACAGACACTTCAAACTAGTTCAGCATCATACCCCCAAAGACTAGAGGGACAGCAAGGCAAAGTCCCAGAAGCAGGGATGCACTGGGAGTCAAGGAAACCACTCAGCTACTAAGCACTTGAGCACCCTGAAGCAAGACAGTATCTCTGGACCTCAGCTTACTCATCAAATGGGAAGATGGACTAAATAATCCCTAAAGCCCTTTCCAGCTCTGAAATTCTGAGATTCTATTTCTCTGACTCCTACCAAGGGAGAGAAAACCAACCCACAGGCAGCCCAGCCTTGTGGCTTTGACAAGGACAGGAGCTGCTGGCTGAGCTGCACCAGCGCATGGGGTTCAAAGGCAGAGCAGACAACGGAAGCAGGATGTGGCCACTGAGGTCACAAGGGAGCAGTCTTCCTGGTTAAAACAAAACACAAAGGCAGCCAGGGCTGTAGCAGAGATGAGCTCCGGAAAGGCCCTTCAGGTGAGAGAGGAAAGCTGAAACATGAGGGCCTGGCCAGTCCAGGCTCCTCCGTGATGATAGCTCACTTAATCCAATTACCTCCAGTCAGAAGGGGGCAAAAACATCCTTCTTTGGTCCCCTTAACTAAAAGTGAATGTGACTACGTTACAACAGATATGCCCAGAATAAAAATGGCTTTCAGAAGCAGGGGTTTCTGGTTCCAACAGAATTATCTTCATCCCTGAAAGGATGATACTAGCTCTCAGGCACCTCACCTGGCTCTTTTTCCTCCCTCCCTCTTCTGCCAGGTGGCCCAGCACCCTGCCACCTTGTCTTCCAAGCCTACACACCCATCTTGTCCACTTTTCCTAACATACCCAACCTCCACACTCTTTTTGCCATTAAAAGTCCAGCTCACCACATCATTTTTCAGGGCTTTGCTGATGAGCACCTACTGAGATCCAAAACATTGAACCTCTCACACTTCCCCCAAAATATATTCCTTTGATTACTGGTCCTTTGAAATGAAGAACTGTGTGATCAACTAAGTTTGGGAAACACTGAGCACCCTTGGGATTCCTCTCGTGCATTTCCACTTTAACATCCTGAGATGTCTTACCATAAAGAAAGCCCTACTTCCCAAGTTTACTTGGTTATGGGACACTTTTTGTGGCACCCCTATTAATATTTCTTAGGACAGTTGTACTCAGTAGAACTCAGCTTGCGAAGTTCCTCCTGTTTGCCTTGTCAGCTAAGCCCGCCTCTAGAGCAGTCTGGATTTTCTCAAAGGGAAGCCTATAAACAGGAAAGTGGCTGTGTCCATGGCAGCCCTACACTGGAGAGTTACTCTTTGTCACCATGCAATGGTCAGGAGAATCACCGCAAATTTGTGGGGAAAAGATGAAGCAAGACTTAGGGGCAGGAACGCCACAGAGGGCCCTGGGGGGGCAGGCCTCGTGCCCAGACTCCTGCGCCAGAAGCCAGAAAGCCTTTGGCACATTCTCTCCGGCTCTGAAGAACATCCGAGAGCTTCACCCCAACCCCTGGCCCACAGTGCCAAACCCAGAGACTCGCTGGCCCAGATCTCAATGGCCACACCTCTCTTCTCTATCTCCCAGAGACAGCTGGCCCTGGAGAGCAGGTTTCTCCACCACACCTATTCCACTCTCCCCTGCACCATGAGCCCCTTGCCCTAACTTTGGACTTTCATCTCCATTCTGCTCCAACTCTCCAGCAATTTTATATGCACATATACTCATTCTTTGGCAGGGGATAAAATAGGTGCATACACACACATTAGCTCATAGTCTGGCTCACTGAAACACCTCGTACCTCTCTCTTTCCAAGAGCTCCTGTGCACAGCCTGGGCCAAACTTGACTCTAGGCTCCAAAATGTTCAACCATCAAAGGGAAACGAACCCCAGCATCCTTGAGCCAAAACTGCCCACAGTTTAGCTCTACCCTGTGATAATATTCTACAAATGTCATTCATGAAAAAGATGAAAAGGGCAACCTCAAAAGCCTCAAAGATACTATAGGCCCAGAAGCTGCCACCATACGAATGTGGGATAAGAGGCCGGGTGAAAGCTGGGTGACCCTGTGGAAGTCATGTACCTCTGAGCCTGAGTTTCTTCTTTTGCAAAAGGGAAATAATAACTTAGATGTTCCACGTATGGCACCTACGGTGTTTACAATTTTATCCTAACGTTCCTGGCAAAATGGAGGATGGAATACCCAGGAGAAAAAAGGTCACCACAGAGAATAAGAATCAAGATTCTGGGCCCAGGCTTCCTCCTCTTCTTCAGATAGCAGCAAAGTTCCTAAGAGAAGTTTATCTTCAGGGGGGCCCTCGAACAAACTTCCCAAGAACAAACCATCTACCCGGAAGTACCTCAAGCTCTAGTCCTCTCTTTACCCTTTATCCAATAAAATCTCATATTACAGACTTTTATTAAGCACCTTCAGTGAACGAGATCTCAGACCAGGCATTATGGTAAATTAAAAGGTGAGCAAAGCCTGACTTCCTGCTCTCCCCACTCCCCTGGAATGTTTTTCCTTGCAAAATAGCCAGTTAGTCTAATAAAATGACAGCAATGTGTTACTGGCTGATAGCATATTAATGTATTATGGCCCCACCCAGATACCAGGTGCTATTAACAGGGGCTTAAGAGACATATAACACTGATGATTTGGAGAACTGTGGCAGGTGGCAAGACTAGATATTTTAAAGCCTTACACCTATTTCAATCAGCTCGAAAGCCCATCTCACTGGCAACTCAAAGCCCCATTAAAACGTCCTTGGCAACTCAACTTAGTGGGCTGAAGCCAAGGATCTCAAAATCAGGGACCAAGTTTCCTAAGACAATGTCGTAAGATATGTAAGCACATTAAATATACAAACATCTAACTGTAGGAGCACCAAGAGAGCTTGGGTAGCTCAGCTGCAAAAACAGAGGCTTGTTTAAAAGGTAGATGTGCTTTTTTAGTTTAGGGGTGGGGAGAAAGGTAATTTAAGGTTAGCACCAACATGTGCTAGTCCAGAGGGAAGCAAAACCACAGACAGTGGACCTTGTCCAGAGCTCCTGTAAATATAGAACAATCCCACACGTTTAAGGCAAGCAAACTATAGTAATTAACTGAGGAAAAGAAAGCCTTGGACCTGTTTCCCTTTTGCCACAGGGAATGGGGGTGGTAAATCTCCTCCTTAAAAATTCTAAATTCTACAGCCTTACTAAAAGTGGGATAGAATAAGAAAGAGCCTTTTTCTCAGTTTCACCATAGTTGTCTCAGCTTCCCTCCTGGGACTGCTCAGTCCCTGTCCGCACCTCGCCAGGTGGCCTTCAGAGTGAGATCTCTCACCTACCAAGAATTCCTAACACAGTACTAGGGCAAGCTGAGAGCTCCTAACTCCCCATTCTTTTCTTTTCTTTTTTTTTAATTTTAATTACTTTATTGTTGTTCAATTACAGTTGTCTGCATCCTCTCTCCTCCCCTCCCCCAACCCCCTCCAAACCCACCTCCCTCCCCTGCTTCCACCCTCCCCCTTGGTTCTGTCCCTGTGTCCTCTATAGTGGTTCCTGAGAACACTTCTCCCCATAGCCCACTCCCCCCTCCCCTCTGGCTATTGTTAGATTGTTCTTAATTTCAATGTCTCTGATTATGTTTTTCTTGCTTTTTTCTTTTGTTGATTATGTTCCAGTTAAAGGTGAGATCATATGGTATTTGTCCCTCACCGCCTGGTTTATTTCACTTAGCATAATGCTCTCCAGTTCCATCCATGCTGTCGCAAAGGGTAGGAGCTCCTTCTTTCTCTCTGATGCATAGAATTCCATTGTGTAAATATACCAGAGTTTCTTGATCCACTCATTTGCTGTTCGGTACTTAGGTTGCTTCCAGCATTTGGCTATTGTAAATTGTGCTGCTATGAACATTGGCTAACTCCCCATTCTTTTACGGTTTGCACAAATTCAGGTTCTAGTCTCAGTGGCCCCTATGCCCGATCAGCCATATGGATCCCATCACGCTGGCACTCAGGATCCATAAGGTCCCATCTCCCAGGGCCAAGCTAGAATGGCCTAGCCAAGGGTACGCAAACATTCTAGATTTTGTTCATGTTAAGGAAGCCAGTTGCTCGTCCTGCAATATCCGAATAACCCTAGCATATACAGTAGACTTCAGACCTTAAACACATCTGAGAAGTCATGATGTGCACTTAGAGTTCTGAAAATATTGAGAAAACAATATAGTTTTTTATATAAGTTTAAACCAAAGATGTTTACAATTCCTGAAGCACCTCTGAGGATAGAGTTTGAACCACATTGCATAGCTCCAAACTGCACTGCCCATTACTGCTGAAGTTAAAATGACTCCCACTACGGTGCCTGAGATTACCTGCCGGAACCCAAGTAGGGAAAAGGAGCAAGCCTATTTTGATCACCCCCATTTGAGTGCCACTCCTAACGTAAAGTTATCTTGCAATTGTTATTTTGGTCTTCTTCACATCTTAGGACTCCCGAAGTGGAAACAGGAAGGAGTATTTCCTTATTAAATATCTGTTCTTCTCTCCTATCTAAGTAATTTGCTTCTTTGGATGGAAGAAGAAATGTATATTTTTCTCATTTGAAGGCAAGTAACCTAATTGTTTTTAATGATAAAAGGAAGGGTTCTTCAAAAATCAGAAATACAATGGGAACATCTTCAAAGCAATACAACGGTAAGGGTCAAGTGAAAACCAAGGTTTAGAGTTTCATATGTTAACATTTCCATGCAAGATATTCACTTAAATATATATGTGATCTATGTGACATAGCATAATACATGCATTTTAATGTTTCATTGAAAGCATTAAACAGAGCAAATATTTCTTCCTGATCATAAGCTTATAGGTATTTCTAATTGCACTATTAAATAGCATTCACTCAATTTACAGCTAAAGAACCTGAAGCCCACTCACCACCCAGAGCCCTGACAGCACTCGGCCTGGGCTCCACTGCCCCAACCAGACGAATACTACCGGAGACACACCTTCAAACACAATGACTACTGCTAAACAGGCACGTGATCTGGGTCCACTGGGACTTGAAGTTTAGTCCTGAGGTCTTGGTTCCCATTCCAGCCAACAAACCACTGTGACAGAGCAAGGCCTTAGGGAGAGAGTCCATGTGGTTCTGCTCTTTTCTCAGACAAACGTAAATAACAGGGTCTACCTTATAGAACTATGGTAGTGATCCTATGAGATAACACATGTGACTCACACTGAAGAGATCACTATGAGTAACAGCTAATAAATAATAGTAGTAATCACAGTAAGGGCTTGGCAAAAGTGACTTCTTATCATTATCCTGATGTGTCTCCCTTTTGATGGACTAAATTCAGTAGGATCTACCTCTCTCAAGCATTCTCTTCCACAGAAAAGCATTAAATAGACAAATCAGACAAATGAGTATAACAAATGTCTGTGCTCAATTCTTGGTGGCAATTAAGATATACATATTATGCTTCCCTAAGAAATTACTATTTAGATATACACTGCTTCTGCCAAGACTCTTTCTAAGCAGTCTTATGGGTGACCAACTACACATTTGTTGAAAAGACCAATGTCATCAGAACCTTCTTTAAACCCTCCCCATTCTTAACACCAAACTAAGGGTTAATGTAACAACAAATGCACAAAGCAAAGTATACACATATACCCTAAGAACAACTACAGATTATTCTAAATATCCCCCTAAAACCACTCAGACTGTTTCAAGTGCCTTCTCTTTGAGGCCCCTGAAAACGGATCCCAGATCTGAAATTCTACCCAAAAGGAGCAGCAATCACCCGCGAACGGGCACTCAGACTGCGTTCCAGCCCAATGCAGCTGTGGTTGAGAAAGGAGCTGTTCTTGCAACAGAGCAGCCCTAGACAGGCCGCCCAGTCCTCTTTCCTGTGGAGAGAGAATGTGTCCTCCATGAATAACTTGCTCCATTACCCAGTAGAAGGAGATGTATTTCAGTTTGGCCACAGATACTGTGACAAATTTCAAAAAATTTTTTATTCCCTTTGAAATTAAAAATAAGCGGTCTGGTCATTAGCCACAAAGTCCAAAAATACTAAACGGAAAATTAACAGCACACTATTACATTCCCTTTCACCTCTAAGCTGCAATTAGATCTAACCCTTGGGCAAGGCTGCCAAACAAAAGTCAGCTGGAACTCAGGTTTCTGACTCATACCCTGAAGGGTGTTAAGTGCCCTTTATCCCTTTTCAGGGAGACAGCTCTTGTTTAAGTCTAGGACTGAATCTTTGCCCTGTTACAAGGAAGAACTTCAGATTTCAAAAGAAGAGAATTACAAGGAAAGGTCATTGCTTTTACTTCCAGAGTGCAGGGCAGCAAAGGGAGTGATGTTCATGTTTGTAGCCATCTAGGAAGTCTCAAGCATAACCCAGAATTGTTTCAAATTCACTTTGAAAAATAATACATAATCCAGGATTTGAAACCGACAATCATGTAGTACTGAAAAGTCACCAGATTTGCTGTTTGACACCTAAACAGATATCCATAGGCCTGACAGGACATCTGAGTTCCTTATTGTCTGGGACCGAGAGAACCTGGAAGTCGCCCGGAAGCGTCTCTGTGCCCATGCGCTCTGAGTCCTCGTCCAGGCTGAGTGGGGAGTCAGAGCCAATACTCCCCCGACAGACCTGCCTTCGGAAGGGGCACTTCCTAAAACACTTGAACCAGCAGTGCCAGGGAGTCTTTCAAAACTGTATGGAATGGAGCAGCAAGTCTGGGAGCTCAGGGCCAAAAGAAAGTGTAAGAAGTTATTTCAAAAATTCCAAGAGCAGCAGTTTACGAAACCTTCCCCGGTTTCACAAATGTTTCAGCGTTGTGCCCTCCCCTGTCCCCTCCCACCCCCATTCCTGTGGCACTTGCTCCGCATCCTCTGAGAAGTTATTGCACAGAGGGGAGAGGAGCAGGAAAGAAGGGCGGAGAGGGAACTGTGGAAAGGCTCGAGCCCCAGGAGTCCTCTCTGGCTGAGGCAGGACAAGCGGCTTACACCTTCCTGACCCCTGACCCCTGACCCCGGCGGCTGACGGGCAGACCAGCCTGCCCTCGAGAGGCTTCCCGTGACTAGGCCGGTTTTTCGGCCGCCGGGACTCGGCTCTCCCAGCGCCCTAGAGGCTGCTTTGGGCTGCGGGGCTTACTTCGCGGGGCCCTGCCCACCGCTCGGTTCAAACACACCCGAACCTCAGCGGACGGTGCGGGCAGCCCCGGGGCTCGGGCGCCCTCCCTGGCGGGGCACACTTACTCTCCGAGTCGCTGAAGCCGCTGCTGTCGCTCACACTGGCGCTGCTCCGCCGCTTCATGCGCTCCAGATGCTCCTCGTAGCGGAAGTGGCGCTCGTGGAAGGGAGACGCGAAGTCCGCCAGCACCGCGTCAAACTCGCACAGCGCGTCCGTCAGGTCCCCGGCGGCCGCGGAGTCCAGGGCCGGCGCTGGGGGCAGGGGCCGCGGCTCAGAGGACGCGGCCGGCCCGCGGGGGCCGCCCCGCGCCCGCGGACAGCTACCCCCACTGCGTGCTCGCCCAGGGACGGCCACGCGGTCGTCCCTCAACCTCAGCCCCGGCTGGAAGCCGGGCCATCATCGCGCCCCCCTTAGGGACGGGAAACCGAGCCTCCCACGGCGGAGCTGCAGGCCAAGGGTCGCCCAGGAAACCGCCCCTGCGGAACTCTCTCCCACGCGCCGCGGGTGCGTGTTCGCAGCCCCACGCTCGCTCCGGCGGGGGCGTGTGCGAACTCGGCAGCGGTGGGGAAACTGAGTCAGGCCGCGTGTTGAGTGTCGGGCTCAGATCCCCAGCCCTGCGCAGGGAGAGCAGCGAACCGCCCCGGGCGGGCGCCCGCCGGTGAGGACGAGGGGAGGCAGGGCGCGGCGGGACCGGGCGGCTTCCCGCTCCTTTCCCGCCCCGCCCCGCCCCCACCGCTGGACCGCGGGCTTCACGCCCGGACCCCCACTCACCTGCGGCCGCGGCGGCCGCGGGGCTGCCCTGCGCGGCGGGCGGCTTCATGGGCAGGCTCGCCCGGCGCGTGTGGCGCAAGGTCCTGCGAGGTGCTGGCCGGGAACAGCGGGGCGCTCGCACCGAGCCTGCGGGGCTCCGAGGCTCGCTCTCCTGCTCTGCCTGCCGCCTCCGCCCGGCAGCCCTCCGACGTGCTTCTCACGGCTGGGTCCGCAGGCGCACTCTTTCACCCGCTCAGCCCAGGCAGCCCCGGCATCTTATAGTCGCTGGCGGAGGCGGGGCTGGGCGGGGCGCCGGGAGGGTCCCGCCGCTGCCGGGGACGCCCCTGGTCGCCGCTCGCCACGCGCCCGGCGGAACCGCAGTGACTAGGAGTGGCCGCAGCCCAGGTTACAGCCCCAAATATTTACCCACCGCTTTCCCCCCGCGCCCTGGCAACCCAACCCACGCAAATGTCTTTGTCGTCACCAAGACCCGAAGAGTTTGCCCTTCGGCGGGAGCTCCGCGCTTCCCGCCTTGTGCCCGGAACCTCCTCTAGCCTCAGTTTTCTCATCTGTGAAATCGCAATGCTGAGCCTCCTAGGTTTGCTGCGAAAAATAAAGTAGCCAGAAGCCGGGGGAGGCCCAGAGAGAGTCTCCTGCGCGCCCCGACTCCACTTCCCCGAGGGAATTAAGAGTTGTGGGTGGAAAGGATGGGGGCAAGAGGGACAGAAGTCCGTGGAGTCCGAGCGTTTACGAGCCTTAATTGCCCCCAGCCCGGAGCCCAGGGCTTGACTACAGCCCTAGGCTCCCCCGCCAACCCCCACTTTATTCGGAGAGGCTTGTTGGCGGGAGAAATGACTGCGTGGGTGCAGAGACTACCTGGCACCTCTCCGAGTCCACGCTAGTGGGCCACCCTGCCCAGGCACCTGGCGGGGGACCAGTCCTGCTGCACAATCCGGTAGCTACTCGCAACAGGTGGTTATTTAAATGTAAAACAATTAAAATAGAATGAAATGAAAAGATCACTCTCTCAGCCGAACTAGACACAAATTAAGTGCTCAACGGCCGTCGTCGCTACAAGTTCTACTGGAACTCATTGCCAGGGTCTCTGGCTTCCAGGAGAAGCGAGACATCTTATCCTGGTTATCAAGGGACCATTTTCAGCCCCAGAGCAACCCTGAGAGGTGGAAATATGTTCTACAGGTGAGGAAACTAAGGCACAGAAAGGTCAAGTAGCCTAGCAGTTGGTAGCGATGGAACGGCAGCCCTTGCCTGGTTTCAGAGCTGCTTTGGGCTTCCCCACACTCTCCCTTCTTCCACAATGTGAGGTGCAGAACTGAGCAGACAAGGAGGCAGAGGTCCATATAGGGAACCAGATAAGACAACCCAAGTCCTTAAAGCAGCAAGGCAATGCATGTGCATCTTTTTTTATCCTCACCTGGGGATATGTTTATTGATTTTAGGGAGGAAGGGAGAAAGAGGAACATCAATGTCAGTGAGAAACATCAATCAGTTGCCTCTCCTGGGCGTCCCAAGCAGGGATTGAATCTGCAACCTAGGTATGCGCCCTGACTGGGAACCAAACCTTTAACCTTTTGATGTATAGGACAACTCTCCAACAGCTGAGCCACCCAGCCGGGGCAAAGCATGTACACCTTTCATTCTACCTCTTTTTTCCTTCTTTTCCCCACCTCCTTTTTTAAAATATTTTTTCCCTCTTTCTCTTCTTCATGCTCTGAGTTTCTACGGCACCCAGTGGTGACACCCTGGACTAGCAGAGCAGCAGCCAGTCTGGCAGCTGAGACCAAGGAACAGACTTTCAAATGCAGCTCTCCCTCCTTGGTCAGGGCTGGATGCGGGGTGGTGGATACCCCAGCCCAGCTCTTGCATGGTGGCTCCGGGACCCCGTCAGCTGAAGAATTGGCCAAGCTGATCTTCAAAAGAGCTACAGAACAGCTCCAGTTTTCAGGAGCTATGTCAGGTTACCGACAGAGTGACAATGAAGATAACCTCATCTCCACCAGGAGAGGTTGACTGTTGGTTGTTGTCGTCTGCTCCCCATTGTAAGGGAACCCACCAAGCACTGGGGAGATGGCTGCGCAAGGGGCCCCAGCTCAGAGCGTCACCTTCTCTAGGCTGGGTGTCATTTTGGTTATGGAGGGCTACTGCTCTCTCTCTTTCCTAGTAATAATTTTAATATACAGGGAAATATGGAGGGTTGGGTAAAGCACTCTGTGCAGCCATCACTGAAAATTAACACATTAACATTTTGTTATTTTTGCTTCAGATAAATTCTGAAGCATAACTCACATACAACAAGGTATGCAAATGTTGAGTATACAGTTTGGTAAATGTTTACCTGTGTGATTCCCATCCAGACTGAGATGCAGTATTTTACCACCACCCCAAAAGCGTCCTTATGCCATTTGCCAGTCAGTAAGTAACCTCTACGGTAACTCATTCTGTCACCAGGGACTAGTTTGCCAATTCTAAACTCCTTAAACAAAGTTGGTCCATGTATTCTTTCACGTCTGGCTTCTTTTGCTTCATATAATGCCCACGAGGTTCATGCAGGTTGTTGCAGCGTTCATCCATCCTCTTGCTGGTGGGCATTTCAGTTACTTTGTTGTTGCTGCTGCTGTTACTGTTGGTGGTGGTGCTGCCATTACTTGAAATAGTGCTGTGGTGAGTATTCTTTCACCTGTCTCCTTTTGTACTGATTACAAGTCTCTAGGATTACATCTAGAAGTGGAATAATCAAATTGCTTTAATTATCTCTAGTCATTGACTAATTTAAAGCTGATATGAACATCCCTGTACATTTCTTTTGGTGCACATAAATACTTCTCTTGGGTTTATACCTAAGAGGGAAATTCCAGAATCACAGGAGAGGCATGCACTTAGCTTTCAAAGATACTGCTTTCTGGAGTAGTTGAATGAATCTGCACTCCCAGCAGTGTGTAAGGGTTCCAGCTGCTCCATATTTATGTCAACATATGATACTGGTAGGCTTGTTCATTTTAGCCATTCCAATGAGTGTGTACTGGTACTTACTGAAGTTTTATTTGCTCCTTCTTCTTGTGGCTTTAACTTACATTTCCCTAAAAAAGTAATTAAATTGACCGCCTTTTTATATGCTTCAAATATGTGTTAGTAAGAGAAATTAGAACAGTACAGATAAAATTGAATCCCATTTTCCCTACTTTCAGTCCTGTCTCCCTCCCTCCCTCCTCAGAGGCAATATTTACTATGAATTTATAAGTACCCTACTAGTCCATGTTTTTATACCTAAACTATATTTAAATGTTTACATAAAAAGTATACAATTTACTCCCTGGCTGGTGTAGCTCAGTGGATTGAGCGCGGGCTGGGAACCAAGCGGTCCCGGTTCGATTCCCAGTCAGGGCACATGCCTGGGTTGAGGGCCAGGTCCCCGTGAGGGCCATGTGAGAGGCAACCGTACATTGCTGTTTCTCTCCCTCTCTTTCTCCCTCCCTTCTCCTCTCTCTAAAAATAAATAAAAATAAAATCTTAAAAAAAAGTATACTATTTACATAACCACTTTCATGTTGCAATATGCTTTGTTTTCATTCAACATTGTTTTCACATATGTTGATACATACAGATGTAGTTTACTCATTTTATCTGCCAAGCAGCATTCCATTGAATGACAATGGCATAGTTTATTTATCCACTCTTCAGCTGATGGACACTTGAGTTGTTTCCAGTCTTTCTCTATCGCAAACAACGCTACAGTCATCCTGTTACCTATCTCTTAGTGCACACACGTGAGTCTACTTCTGCGTTCATCTTGATTCCTTCCCTAGAACCAGACGAAAGGCAAAGTTAAACCCTTGGTTTCTCGAGCCT
>PVJI01016639.1:0-37758 GCA_004026765.1 Micronycteris hirsuta | reverse complement strand
TCTTGCTCTTCCTCTCCTCCTTCTGACACCGCTATGATTTGGATATTGGAACGTTTGAAGTTGTCCTGGCGGTTCCTCAGCCTTTCCTCATTTTTTTTTGAATTCTTGTTTCTTCATCCTTTTCTGGTTGAATGTTTCTTCCTTCCTTCTGCTCCAAACCATTGATTTGAGTCCTGGTTTCCTTCCCATCACTGTTGGTTCCCTGTATACTTTCCTTTATTTCACTTTTCATATCCTTCATTTTTTTCCTCTATTTTGGGACCATACTCAATCAATTCTGTGAGCATGCTGATTACCAATGTTTTGAACTGTGCATCTGATAGGTTGGCTATCTCTTTGTTGCTTAGTTGTATTTTTTCTGGAGCTTTGATCTGTTCTTTCATTTGGGTCATTTTTTTTGTTTGTTTCATCATGCTTGTTACATAGTAAGGGGCGGAGTCTTAGGTGTTCACCAGGGTGGGGTAACCCAAGTCGTTGTGTTGTGATGCTGTCACTGGGGGAGTGGTCCGAGAGGGAACAGTGCCGCTTCCTCAGCTCTCTGCCAGCTTTCAATCACTCCCACCATTACCCACAAGCAAATTGGACTTTTCTCATGCTGATTCCCGGGTGAGTAGGCTTGTTTACCTTCTAGGACCCTGTGGGCCCCTCCAATGAACTCTCCTGAGAGGCTGGGAGTTTCTCTCACCACCTCAACCCTCACAGGTTTTTTTTAGTCAGAGGTTTTGAGGTTTTATTTTCCCACACTGGAGCTCTGGGTTGTGTGGTCTGTCTCACCCCCCAGTTGTTCCTACCAATTTATCTGCATGCAAATGTGGGACTGCCCAGTCCACCAGCTGCCATCTCGCCTGGTCTACCAGCCCCCACCTTGCTGTGAGTCCTCTCCACCATGGCTACCTGTCTCTGCCTCTCCTAGCAGTCTGGATGAATGTTTCTTCTTTAACTCCTTGGTTGTTGGACTTCTACACAGTTCGATTTTCTGTCAGTTCTGGTTGTTTTTTGTTTTTAAATTTGTCGTTGTCCTTCTTTTGGTTGTGCAAGGAGGCACAGTGTGTCTACCTATACCTCCATCTTGGCCGGAAGTCTAAATTTCTTTTATTCACTGTTGCCTGAGGTGTATTATGTGATGAGTTACGTTCTCAGGTTAGCTGGGACAAAGTAATGGCCTTTCTTCTTCAAATAATTGAGTAGTAGAGATACATGAGTTGCTCACTTATGCATTTTACTTATGCAAGTAAATTCAACACACAGTTCTTCCTACATTATTGACTTAGTACTACATACACCAAGTGGTAAATGTGCAAGTTCTTAGACAATGACATTATTCTACCCCTTCATGAACTTCTAACTTGGCAGGGAAGATTGGGATAACTGAAAAAATAATTTCAAGACAATACGGTATCATGATTAGAAAATGTCTTATGTGCTCTGGGAAAACCAAAACAGGCATTTATCAGAAAATTCAGGGAAGTTTCATAAAGATGATCCCTAAGCAATTTTAAGGGATGAGGACTTGGCCAGGTAAAGAAAGGTAAGAAAACATTCTAGACAGAGCAAATAGAAAGTGCAAAGGAAAAGAGACATAGCACAATTTTGCACGTGCTGGAAAATACACAGTTCAGAGTTTTTAGATTGTGAAAGTTGAAGTGTGGTATACACGACATGAGATGGAGAACCAAGTTGGATCAGAATGTGGATGACTTTGGATATCTTGATAATTTTTGTCTTATAAGAAACATAGCATCCCAGGTAAAATGAATTTTAGCAAATCTGAACACAAAGTAAGTGCTTGTTCCATTTAATTACTAAAAGCTACATTCTGCTACACACTTGCTTCCCTTGGTGTCTGTAGGTGAAGCCAATTGGCTTTTTTCTTGCTCTTGACTTCTAGTTCTCACAAGGTTTTTCATGATTGCTGGCCCGTCCTCCAACTGGCTTACAGTCATTATTCAGACAAGACATGGGATCAGGATTTTCTCATGATGGTAAAAGACCAAAATATTATCAGACTGAGAATACTAGCTGTTTTTAACTTCTTTTCCTTCCTACAGCCAGCGTCCTTCTCTCATGATGATTATATTATCCATTTTAGAGAGAATCTTTTAAAAGTAAACAGATCCTTTCAGGAAACCCTAAACATTTTTAAAGATTTTATTTATTTTCAGAGAGAGGAGAAGGGAGAGAGAAAGAGCAATGTATGGTTGCCTCTCACATGGCCCTCACTGGGGACCTGGCCCGCGACCCAGGCATTTGCCCCGACTGGGAATCGAACCGGGACCCTCTGGTTCCAAGCCCACGCTAATACACTGAGCTACACCAGCCGGGCAGAAACCCTAAACATTTTTAAACCATCAAATAAATCCTCCTTCATTTTAATAAATCAAACCATAGAGGTTATTTATGTAAGTAACACTAAGACTCATTGAACAAAATTTCATTGAGCACCCATTGCACTGTAATATCTTTGTCCTTTCTCTGAAAAGGAAAAAGAAGGAAATATGTGTAATTATGCCACAGTAATCAGTGACTTCAGAGGAAACTGCAGCTGGAGAAGCTGCTTGATGAATTTCTGCTTTCCTCATTTCTCTACTTCCTTAATTCTACATTCAAGAGCTCCTATGATGGTTCACCTGTCCCAAAGTACAATGCTCACATAAATACACTTACATATACACATGCACCCAATACCCGAAATTCATTCCTTTGGGATGTGTTGACCTCTCCAGAGAGTTTCATATTTAAAAAAATTTAGAAACCCATACCTGTGTGTTTGTCTGCCTGTGTGCATGAGCACACACATCGATCAACACACATTTTCTCTAAAGGTATAAAGAGTTAATATTTTTGGCTTTGTGGCCCATATGGTCTCTTTCTCAACTACCCCACTCTACCATTGAAGCATGAAAGCAGCTATAGACAATATATAAATAATGATCATGCTAGTATTAGATCAAAACTTCATTTATGGGCACTGAAATTTGAATTTCATGTAATTTTCACATATCCCAACATAATATCTTTCTTTTGACTTTTTCAACCACTTAAAATTGTAAAAAAAACTCTCTCTTAGCTCATGAGCTACACAAAAACAGGTGGTGTGCCCAATTTAATCCATGGGGCATGGTTTGCTGACCCCTGGTGCAACACATGCACTCACTAATACAGGAAGTGTCCTTCTATTTATCACCTCCTGAGTCATGAGGACAGGTCATCTCGATGTGAGCACTGTGCTTAATAAAGAAAATAATGGTATGAGATGAGAGGGCAATGCAAATGATGAGATATCTGAGATCGATGAATTTAAACTAATCTACAGTTTATCCCAGTGTTTCTAAACCTTGGCTGCATATCAGAATGGGTAGGGAGGTTAAAACATGCCCAGAGAGAGATGCAATTTCCCAGAGACTCTGATGCCCAGAGACTCTTATGCAATCAGAGTCTTCCCAGAGATCCCATGCCCAGAGAGTCTGATGCAATTAGTCTTGGGTATAGCCTGAGCATGGGGATTTAAAAAATCCCTTCTTGTGTTTCTAATGTGCAGCCAAGGGTGAATGACCTAATTTCCCATAAGACTGTTGACAAAGACAGCATTTTTGGATCACCAATGAATGAAAGGTTGAGCTATGTTCAACTTTTTCCCTTTTCTTTCTCATTTTTGACATCTCTTTCCCATTTAACAAGCTTGCCTCACTTTCTAACTACAGCCTTCTTGCTTGTCTTTCCTACATATTCACTTCAGGTCTGAAATAATTTAAGTTAGGAAATATCATAAACCACAAGAAGAATATCATGCAGTCTCTGTCATGCTATGCACTGGCCTTATTGTTCCAGTGAATGTTAGTATCTCTCATGTTAATACTGCATTTTGCTGACTTTATTAGGGGAACACTCATTTAAGTATGCAGGCACAGGTTAAACATTGTCAGCTCACTCTGGGGAGGTTGGATCCTGGGAAATTCTTTCCAGACTACAACTCCTGGGAAACCATTATGTAAACCAGAAAGGCAACTCATTAAATTATACTCTCTGTTCTCTAACACTGGATTCTTTATCTAGAAAGAGATATATCTAGGAAGCCATTATCAAGGTTTTAAGCCAGCATGAAATTAGATATGAAACAAAAGGCGTTTAAAGTATATTTTATAAGCTAAAGCAAATGAGACTCTTTCCTACTCTTGGATATGTGTCTTACAAGTAACAGAATATCTAAGCTCCCCAGACAGTGTCATTTCCCCACAGTTTGGGCCCTATTAGAACAAAATAAATGTATTTCTTTCTTGCCAGTTATTCCATAAGCAAATTTTAATTTGAAGTTTTGTTGGCACTGACTTCTAATATTTCTAATTAAAATATCAATAACATGATATCTGAATCTAAAATAGCTCTTTCTTGTCCTGGCTGGGTGGCTCAGTTGGTTGGAGCATTGTCTGGTACACCACAAGTTTGTGAACTTGATCCCCGGGTGAGGGCACATGCAGGAGGCAAACAATCGATGTTTCTCTCTCACAGCAATGTTTCATTGATGTTTCTCTCTCTCTCTTTCTCTTTTCCTCTCCCCTCCCCTCCCTCTTTCCTCCTTTCCTCCCTCCCTTCCTTCCTTTCTCTCTAAAAAATGAATAAACATATCCTTGGGTTAGTATTTTTTTAAATAGCTCTTTCTTCATTGAACTTTCAACTTCTCTAATTTAGACTTGATGGAACTTTTCCTATTTAAGTTGCAAAGATTCATGTATTTTATGTCACTTTACATTATATTTCAAAGAGTTGTCATCCAAATATTTATGATATTCTGCCTCTTACATTACATATTTTTTTTAGTTTAATCAACTGAAACAGCCAACTAAGAGGAAAATATTTTTGAAGAACTCAGAGTAAATGTCAGAGACCAATGTGAAAGTATATGTCATTTTTGAGATAATGCTTCTGGCAACAATATTTTCCAGTAGCTGACTTGCAATCACAAAAGTTTTTCCTCATTACAGGGTAGCCTTTTGAATGTAATCATCACAATTAATCAGCATGTGCCCCAGCTTCTACATAAGTAGGTCTTTTAATTCTAGTAAGGCTAATCCATATGGGGACTTCTTCAAACACACGTGTTAAGGAGAGACTTCAGCACAAACACAAGCAAAAATGTTCATATGCATCCCTTTGGATCATAACTTCTTGGCTCATTTCTGCAAGATTCACTCCTATCCTTTCTTGTTTTGAAGAAGATTTTACCTTAAACAGTAGGAAGAGAGGCAATATTGTTCTGAGAGTAGAGCATTACTGGGTAGGTCTCTAAGTCCCTTCTAAATGGGATGTCTGAGATAAACAGAATCACTTGGAAAGGTATGAACATGGTTAACTCTTGTCAAATGTAGAAATGTAGTACCTGAGGTAGTAGGGCTCAGGAAAATCACCAAGGAACTTAGAATTTATTTAATCTATTTAATTATAAAACTTTATTCTCTTGTTTTCAGAATCAAAGACACAGTCTTCTTTCCCCCCGTTATCTCCTTCCCCTCTCTCCTCTGGTTACTGTCAGTTTGCTCTTTATTTCCATGTCTCTGGTTATTTTTTGCTTACTTGTTTGTTTTGTTGATTATGTCCCACTTATAGATGAGATCATCAAATAACATGTAAAAGGACCCATGGACAAAACCAAAGGGGGAAGGATTGAGGGTGGGGAGGGGGAAAGTGGTGGCCAGAAAATAGAAGCAACTGTACTTAAACAATGATAAAAAAAAGACACAGTCTTAAATCCCCACCTGAGCAGACTTCATAGTATTTCAATTTATTCTGAGTTCCATCTCTAGAAAGACAAAACCAGATGCTTTGTATGTAGTATCAAAGGAATGCCACCAGAGAATTTTCATAGTTCTTTTAATCAAATTCCAAGAAACTAACCCCCAGGTATCTGATCTTTTGATTGTCTTCTTCTTGATAGCTCACCCTATCAGTGTAGAGTCTACTTGGTTGTAACAAGTTGATCTTGGTGAAATGATGAGTAAACCATACAACAGACAAACTACAATAGAATGAGCACAGGCTTTGGGTAGGAAGAAAATTCTCAGTTTTTATCCTGACTTTGTCATGTACTAACTGTGTGACAATGTGGTGGTGGTGTGTTGTGTTGTGTATGTGTTCATGTATATATGAACACACATGCATGCATGCATGGAATAATTGTTTAGCTTGTCCAAGACTTAGTTTCTTCATCTTTAAAATAAGAATGTTAATACCTTTTTTTAAACAGGGATTTTGGTGAATGGAAAGTGTCTAACATCTATAAAATGCAGCTGCTATTTTCATAATTATTGAGGATGATGGAGGCTGGTAGTGTAAGTCAGAGCATATTTGATTTTGGTGGCTTCTCTGGTGCATAGCCTTGAAAAAACTTATGAGCTGTGGTTAACAGCTCTGATAGCCACTGTTAATTCTCTCTTCTGCCAGATTTATCTTCTAGGAATAACACATGCACAATGAGACATTCTTTTTAAAAAAGCACACCTCCTTTATTCCTGTAAGTCTCTTTTCCATTTGGCTCAACTGTAAGGCCTAATCACTATCAGTGCTGTGCTTTTACAATAAGATATTTGTTATTTTAGGTACACTTATAACTTATTAAAATAGTAACTGAAAGAGTGAAATACATAAGGGCTTATATTTTACCACAACATATTTTGTGTTTACTGAGGCTAAAGAATAAAATAAAAACAGACACTTTCTTTAACTCTAACTTGTCAAAACTTATATAAACTTATGAATCTTCATTTAATGAGAAAATCTGTGGTCACCTTAAGGGCAGGAACTATTTTTTCATTAATCATTTTTTAATGGAATTGAATCAATTTTAGCAAACATAAAAGTGACTCAAGCCCATTTACCAAATGTCAATATTTTTATACCACATTTATTAAATGTGCATCATGAATCAGTCACTAAATACAGAAATAATGTATAATTCCCAGTCTTTGATTAAATATGTACTGAGTACCTCCTTTGCACCAAGGCATTATGAAGGTGCTGGAAATGTTATGGTAAATACTTCAGGAACTCTTTCGCAAAGGGGTTCACAGTTGAAAGAGGTACCCAGGTCTACATATAAGGATCCATTAGGGAGTTAAACAAGGCACTGTGTAGTCAAGTGCTACAAAGCCTGGCAAAGACTGTAAGTCAATAGTAATTGAGTACAGCAGAGGTTGACAATGCCTATGATTGACAAGAAAGGTCTGGTGGGGGAGGCTGGATTTCACATGAGCCTTAAAGGACAGGGAAGATTTGTATGAACAGAGAGTGACAAATAGGTCATTTCACGTGAGGAGAACAGGAGCAAAAGTCTTAGAGGTGGAAGCATGACCATGAGCATGGTGAGTTGACTGGCTGGGAGAATGATGGTGAGCAGTGAGAAATATAGTTGGAAAGATAGGGTGAAGCTCAATGACAAAGACTCTGGACTCAGACAAATGGAGTTGAACCTAATGAGCCCCTGAAGGTCTTTGAGGAGGAGGGTACCATGATAGTTGATGACCAATTCTAGGGTGGCTCTGGTGTATATCATATGGTTCATATGTTATGACTATTTGTTTTGTAAGCTTTTCACTGACTTTGTCTTTGGTTACTATTCTGTTTCCATGTTAACAGAATATTCTTTCTCATTTAGAGGAAGCACTGGCTCATCAGATCTTAATGACCAGGAAGTTGGTATTGGGACCCTGAAGAGCAGCCTGAGCAGTGGTATTACCTCACTCACTCAGAGGTCACCAGCTCCAAGCACACGCAGTGTGACCTCAGTCAGCAGTAAAGTAAGTACACAAATGTGAAGGAACATCAGCCTTCTGGGACTTGACTTCACCACCATGGCATGACTGGATTTCATATCTTTGTATCTCAGTGCACATTGTTTACAGTGATTAATGGTAGAAGCTTCTTTATCAGGCATGAACCTCTTGCATCCTTAGCTCCTGGCAGGAAGACTACAGTAAGAAGGAAAGGGAAGAAACAGGTTCAAAGGTGGATGGGGGTTTAATGGATATATGGTTTAAATAAAATATAAATAATTTTTAGAAGTCTTTGATTTTGATTCTCCATATTACTTCTCAAGATATTATCAGCACTAAAATTTTTCCAAGCTGATTTAAACCAGGAAAAGTAGAATCTTGAAATCCTTTTCCAGTTTTTTCCCTATACATCTGTTAAAGTAAGGGGTTGACGCATAATGAAGACTTAAATTGCATAAAATATGTGTGCTTATAACATATTATATAATTTGGAAACTGTTCTTTTGAATGAACGAGCAAGCAGGAAACCATTTATATACAAACTATAGTTTTCTGAGTCAGTCAGTATTTAATGAGGGCCTGCTATATGCCAGGCTTCATCACAAAAAGACTTGAAGGAAGTGAAGAAATTAGCCATGCAGGAGTCTGGGGCAAATAATTCTTCCAGGCAGGAACAACACTGATATTCAGCAGGTAAATTACCGGATGGATGTTCCTATAGTCAGCCTCCATGAAAAATTGGTGTCTTTGCTCACCCAGTGTCTAAAATATGTTCAATGCCCCTGAATGAACAGCCAGTACAAACATATGAGGAGTGAGCATGGCTGGTATGTTCAAGGAAGAACAATACAGCCTGTGTGGTCAACAAAAGGAGGAGTACTGAGAAATGAGTTCAGAGGTAATAGGGCCAGACAGGGCCTTGTAGACCAGTGTATGCACTTTGGCATTTACTCTGGATAAGATGGGGGTAGTTGGAAGGTTTGAGTAGAGGAGTAACATGATCTGGCTTCTGTTTACTCAGGATCTGGGGGCTCTGTTAAGAAGCAACTGTAGGGGAACAAGAGTAGAATCCAGGATACCACGGCAGAAACTGGGCTTCAGAACAGGAAGATAAAAGTGGAGGCTGTGAGCAATCAGATTCTTTATATTTTTTAAGGAAGAGCCAAAAGACATTCAGACAGATTGAATGATAATAATAGATACATTTAAACATTTGTAGTCTAAACTGTAATTACTGATAAGATAAAAGGAATATTTGAAATTTCTTAAATATTTATATTAAGGTCAGCAAGCAGTACTGTTCAATAACCAGAAAAAAGGAGACCGAGCAATCAGAGCAGGACACTGGCACAAGTCTGGGGCAGTATCTTGAGGGCTCTTACATACCACACATTACCTGTATTATGGGGAAAACTAGGGTGGTGGAAGAGGAGGGACACAGAGGACAAGGGTAGACTGGGAGTAGTGCTGTTTACAAATACAGAAATCTTAAAAAAAATTTAACAGTTGGACAGCTGTATCAGTGGGTAGCAATAGACTATCAGTTCGATAACCAGTAAGTTAGTCAAGTTTGTTTTCAAAACAAATTATCTTGAATTGAAAGAAGAAGAATTATCTTCTTAAGTACCATTTTTTGAGGGAAATAAGTCACCCTTGTTATATGCTAATACCCTCAAAATGAACAACATCTGCATGATTATTTCTTTATTAAACAACACATATATTTCCCCAACAGAAATTCCCTGGGATTGAGTTGAGTATCTGTACATATATTTAGGTAGTTGCATGTATTGATCTCACTCCTGCATTCTAGCTGATCCAGCTAGTCTTTTCTATGAGAGACAAAGAGAAATATTTTATGTTGAATAAACATAAGACAGAATAGTACTTTAAGAAGCGCATTTGCTCTTTCATGATGAAAGGAAGAAGTATAAAGAATGAGATGATGATCAAGGTAATAACTTCTCAGTTTCTCCCATTTCTCAGTAGTTCTTTGTTTCAATGTTCTTTAAAACTTCAGCATGTGAGAAGTAAGTTTTTAAAATGGAAAACTCTTAGAACATGGACGTCTCTAACCTGCCCTCTGCTATAATGTAACTTGTTCATTTTAGGTTTCACATTCTGAATCTCCAGGGTATGTATTGCATGTTAGTGACTGTATAGTATTAATTGGCAATTAGTGTTCAATAGTAATAATTCTCCCAGAGTTCCGATTAAAAAATTTCCTGTCAACATAATTGCCACTAAGGAAATTGGTCTTGCTTCATTGCAGGACTCTATGTACAAACAATGTTTCAAAGAGGTGTTGAAAAGGAACCTAAACTAAAGTTCCTTTGTTTATCTGTTTGATCTCTGTCAGAGTCTTTTGATAAAACTTGGTGGTCTGTCAGAGTCTTTTGATAAAACTTGGTGGTCTGTGGTGGTCTGTAGCTCCCAATTAGTTGGGAGCTATATTCTTCTTGCTACAGAGAGTATGTATTTGAAAATAATCAAAGATAAAAAATAGTCTATATTGAAGTCGTATTGATTAGCATACTAAGCAAATGAGAGCCATATCTCTCTGGAGTGGGTTTATCAAAGTTTCCCTCAGTGTCTAAGGTATGGGGTAAATATATGGCAACAAAGACAGAATTCCTTCCTGAAGGACTTTAAAAGGCATTTTTTTTTACTGTTATGGAAAGGGAAATTGAAAAATTTCTTTTAGGTTTGATCATTGTCTCACCATGGTGTCATTTTCATTGACATTTAAAATCGGTCCACTTACTAAAAAGTTCAAAATTAGTTGTTTAATGCTCAAGCAAAGTTGGAGTAATGCAATAGTCGAGCCCTTAATGGTCCGGGAAAATATGGGACAGTTTTCCTTTATTATATGTTACAATGAAAGCAAGCCAGAGTGAATTCTGCCACATACACAAGGACTTATTAGCAAGCAGGCACCCAAAAATCACCTTTTCCTATAAACTGGAAACCGTCCCCATTTTTAATCCTTTTATGAGCTTTGATAAATACCTTGCATGAGTTTCATTCCAATAACAATGTAACCAACCATGTTCTGATTTTTCAGCCTGTTGAATGTAAAAGGTGGCATGGTTTTCTGTTAAATGGGGGTGAAGGAGGTAAGGCGTTGTTAAGGAGAGAGGGCATTGAGAGTAGGGAAAAACATAACCAGAGTTCTAAGCCTACTCTGAGGGTACCACTCTGAAGGTATGAAGCTTGCCATATTCTTATACATAGTTCATATAAGTTTAAAGTACTTGTATCATCTTTCTTGCTAACCACATAGTAGAATGTTCACTAATTTGGTGAATGAAAAATTACTTCCAATGTGTTTTATACTAATTAACAAATCCCTTGGTATAGACTTTAGAGAATAATTATTGATCATAAATTTTACAGTTATATGGACTCCTTACAAGGGTCCTCCAAATATCCACTAGCTCCTCCTAAATTGTATACACATAAATGCGGTTATACTGAAATATATTTCTATGGAAGGATTTTAAAGTAAATTACTGTCAGTATAATGAGTTTTAATTTTTACTTTGTAAGAAGGAACGTGGTTTTGAAAATCCTTTGGATTTGGCTGCCACTGAAGGCCCCTCTGGAGACCTCACAAAGAATCATCAGAGAAATACTTCTGGTACGCCTTCCATAGCAGTGTCTGGGGCCTCCCTCTCCTCAGGTGCGTATTTACAATATGACTGCTCTGTTGTATAAAATGACTAAATCAGGTAGAACTGACTTTCTTGTGTGGCATTAAGTGGATGCTTCATGCCTTACCAGAAAATTGCCCATTCTTTTTGACCCTTGGTAGTATGCCCATTCCATAACTATTTAAAAGTGGTCCCAGGTGATGTCTTTAGCCTCTTACATTTATGAAAAATCCAGTTTTAAGTGTACACTTGCCAAGTATCATTGCCAAGTTTTAGAGCTAAACCCAATGTCAACATAAGACTGTAGGAAATATAATTCGCTCATTTAATACAAAAGAAAAGGGTATTTGCTCAGAGTTCAAGGAAATTAACTTTTTTTAGTTAACAACTATTGAAATACAGTTTACATACCATAACATTTATCTGAGCATTGTCAATTTGAATTCATTTTGATTGCCTATAGGTTTGGATTTAATCCTACCATCTTACTTTGTATCTTCCATTCACCTCATTACAGTTTTAGTTTTTATTATTTCTTTCTCTATTGCTTTCTTCTAGATCACAGGTGGCAAACATAAGGCCCGCAGGCTGAATCCAGCCCTCCACCTTGTTTCTACCTGGTGGCAGTGCCAAGCTCTCGCTTAACTGTTAGAGTAGTTACTTTTATATAGTCCTAAAATTACATTTGGCCCTTTGAAGGCAACCGTGAGGCTGATGTGGCCCCCGGTGAAAATGAGTTTGACACCCCTGCTCTAGATAGATGTCTTCCCAGCCCATTACATTTTTTGTAACCTTTCTCCTAGTTTAGTATATATGCTGCTTCTATCCTTTTTTTATAAAGATTTTATTTATTTTTAGAGAGAGGGGAAGGGAAGGAAAAAGAGAGGGAGAGAAACATCAATGTGTGGCTGCCTCTCTCGTGCCCTGCCACTGGAGACCTGGCCTGCAACCCAGGCATGTGGCCTAGCCTCGGAATTGAACTGGTGACCCTCTGATTTGCAGGCCTGTGCTCAATCTACTGAGCTATGCCAGCCAGGCTTGTTTCTATCTTGTAATGAATGTCTTAGAATTTTTAACATGCATATTTAACTTAAATTCTAATTTCTAACAAAAGTTCCAGTGTTAACCCTTCTTGATTTGGTGATCAGCAGTGCCCTATATCTAGACAGATTAATAATTTCATGGTTTAAATAATAAACTATTTGCAAGTAGTATTAAGGTATTAATAATAACCGCTTTCATTTGTATGGTATGTTCAAATATATCATTTCACTTCATTATCACAATGACCCCATGAAACAAGTATTATGTTGCATTTTATTGCCTATAAATAAGGAAACTCTTCAGAGAAATTGGTCACAATTATGAAGTTTATGTTCCATGCGTAGACTTAAAATGATGACAAAATCCTCAACATGAAAAAAGTTACTTGTGACCTAACAATGATATTTGCATAGAGCCTAAATCTGTATTCTGTGTGCTGAACTGGGGACTCTCTCCTAGCCAGATAGCTCACAAAGGGTTTTCTACTAAGGGTGTGGTTATTGTTGCTTGCATTTTGTTTAGGACTAGAATATCGTTTCACCTATTAAATGAAAAAAATTAAACTAGCCTAGAATCCAGCTTTCCAGGGTGCATTTCTACTACTTCTACTGAACATCTGTTTATTCAGTACAAACTCTGTGTCACTCTTAGCACTATGCTAAGTACTTCTGCATTATTTTATTTACTATTTCAAGTTAATTTACTTGATTGCTCTCTTAAATCTTTCTCATTTAAAAGCAACTATATTTATTTTAGCAGGGCTTTGACATAGAACTGTTCTTTGGAAGTAAACTGTGTCTTGGTAAGCTGTCTATAGAATCACTGACTAGTGTATTGTTCTTTAATTTATATTTTCAAAAGGAAGATATTATTCTGATGAAAGAATGTGTTGGTGCCTAAAAAAATAGAACTTTCTCCCAATATACCTATAGTCACTCCCTTTTCTGTGAATTCTCTAAATTTTAAAATCGAGAATGGCTAATGTTTTAGTTTTTTCTAAGTTTAAGGGCCCATTCTATGAAAGTTTTTCAAAGCCTATGAGCAAAACTATAAAATAAGCACTTTATAGTAGAGCATTTAATCTCCTATAATCAAAGAAGAAATGAACACATTGGTGTTGGTAATTCAGTCCAAGGGAATTTCAAAAGACTATTAAAATGGAATAATGTTAGCATAAATAGCATAAAGTTACTGAGTCTGATTGTTGCTTCAATAACACTAACCATGCATGGGAAGAATTTGAATAAAGATGAAAGATTTACAATGAAAAATGAAACTTTCTAAAAAATAAGCTGATTTATAACTTTCCTTTTCTCTTCTTTTCTCTAGACCAAAGTCAATCTGAGTTAGATTTGAGTGGGTCATTTACAGAAGACTTAGAGGATACTGTAAACTCAAGAAGCAAGTCTGTCCCTGGGACTTTAGACAAAGATGTGGTAAGTTAGATAGAAGAGTCTAATGATCATGAGGAAAAGGCACGATCTTGTTCCAAACCTGACCACTTTTATGTGACAATGAGTTAGAGTAATGTGAGGCTATATGATGATCTCTTTCTATTAGTCTTCACAACCAACATATAAAAACAACTAAGGAATGATTTAGAAAAGGTAAGAGGTAATCAGGTTAGTCTGTAAAGATTAGCCCTAAGAAAACATCTGTTGGGGATTTAAATTCTACCTTAAAGCATATTACCTAATGTAACCCTGGGAAATGAGAAATATAAACATTTTCTAAATGAAATACTACTAGATTTAATCTGACAATGTATTTTATATGAATGTTTCTACATCTCAAGTTACCCGCAATAAAATACCTTCTTAATTGACACTAAGTTATTAGAGAATTAATATATAAGTAAACTCATTTATAAAATGAAAAGGTTGAATTAGATTATTGGTAAGGTTCCTTACATTTCTAATATTCTAATATCCTGAGTTCTATAATTGCTATAATGCCATCTGAATTCCTTGGAAGAAAGATATATTAAATGATATTAATATAATTTTTCCAAAGTAAGCCAGGAAATTTAGAGATCTAAAACTCGATGCTATTTACAATAGTATAAAATATAGGGGAAGTATTTTAAAATTGACCACCAGAATGGGTGAGGGATAATGAGATGAAATGATTTCAAAGTTACTTGTATTCGACCTTTAAAGAACAGCTAATTCCAGTATTATTAAATTGTTTTTGATCTTAGAAAACTCTGGCCCTGGCTTCTGTGGCTCAGTGGATTGAGTGCTGGCCTGCGAACCAAACTGTGCTGCTCTGAACATTGGGGTGCATAGGTTCTTTTGAATTAGTGTTTCAGGATTCTTAGGGTATAATTCCAGCTGTGGAAGTGCTGAGCCAAAAGGCAGGTTCATTTTTACTTTTCTGAGGAAATTCCATACCGTTTTCCACAGTGGCTGCACCAGTCTGCATTCCCACCAACAATGTACTAGGGTTCCTCTTTCTCCATAACCTCACCAGTACTTATTGTTTGTTGATTTGTTAATGACGGCCATTCTGACTGGTGTGAAGTGATATTTCATTGTGGTTTAAATTTGCATATCTCTAATGGCTAGTGATGCAGAGCATCCTTTCATATGTCTCTGGACCCTCTGTATGTCCTCCTTGGAGAAGTGTCTGTTCAAGTCCTTTGCCCATTTTTTAATTGGGTTTTTTGTCTTCCTGAAGTGGAGTTGTGTGAGTTCTTTATATATTTTGGAGATTGAACTGTTGTCCAAGATATCATTGGCAAATATATTTTTCTGTATGGTTGATTCCCTTTTGATTTTGCTAATGTTTTGTTTAGCCATGTAGAAGCTTTTTATTTTGATGAGATCCCATTTGTTTATTCTTTCCTTTATGTCCCCTGCTCTAGGGGATGTATCTGTGAAAATATTGCTGCGTGGAATATCTGACATTTTCCTGCCTATATTCTCCTCTAGGATTTTTATGGTGTCATGACTTATATTTAAGTTTTTTTTTTCCATATTGAGTTTATTTTTTTTTATGGTGCAAGTTGGTGGTCGAGTTTCATTTTTTTTTTGTCATGTAGCTGTCCAGATCTTCCAACACCATTTGTAGAAGAGGCTATTTTTATTGCATTTTATGCTTCTGCCCCCTTTGCCAAATAGTAATTGACCATAGAGACTTGAGTTTATTTCTGGGCTCTGTATTCTGTTCCATTGATCTGTCTGTCGGTTCTTATGCCTATGCCAGACTGTTTTGATTACCATGGCCTTGTAATATAGTTTGATGTCAGGTATGGTGATCCCTTCTACTTTGTACTTCTTTCTTAAAATTGCTGCAGCTATTCAGGGTTGTTTATAGTTCCATATAAATTTTTGAAGTGTTTGCTCTATGTCTGTGAAATATGTCATTAGTGTTTGCTCTATATCTGTGAAATATGTCATTGTTATTTTAATAGGGATTGTGTTGAATCTATAAATGCTTTTGGTAATACGGACACTTTGATGATGTTATTCTTCTAGTCCATGTACACCATATATGCTTCCATTTATTTGTGTCTTCCTTAATTTCTTTCTTCAATGTTGTGTAGTTTTCTGAGTATAGGTCTTTTACCTCCTTGGTTAGGTTTATTCCAAAGTACTTTATTTTTCTTGTTGCTATATCAAATGGGATTTTTTTTTCTGATTTCTGTTTCTGATATCTCATTGTTGCTGTTCAAAAATGCCTTCCATTTCTGAATATTGACTTTGTATTCTGCTGTTTTGCCAAATTCACTTATTAGGTTGAGTCGTTTTTTGGTGGAGTCTATAGGGCTTTCTATGTACATTATCATGTCATCTGCAAACAATGACAATATTACTTCCTCTTTTCCAATGTGGATGCCTTTTATTTCTTTTTCTTGTCTGATTGCTGTGGCTAGGACTTCCAATACTATGTTGAAGAGTAGTGGTGAAAGCGGGCATCCTTGTCTTGTTCTTGATATTAGTGGGAAAGCCTTTAGTTTTTTTTCCATTGAGTATGATGTTGGCTCTAGGTTTTTCATATATGGCCTTTATCATGTTGAGGTATGCTCCCTCTACTCCCACTTTGCTGAATGTTTTTATCATAAATGGGTGCTATACCTTATCAAATGCTTTTCCCACATCTATTTATATGATCATGTGATTTTTGTCTTTTGTTTATGTGAATTATTACGTTTATTGATTTGTGATATTGTACCATCCTTGCATCCCTGGGTGAATCCCACTTGATCACAGTGTATGATCTTTTTGACGTATTGCTGGATGCGGTTTGCCAGTACTTTGCTGATCTTAGCGTCTGTGTTCAACAGCGATATAAGCCTGTCATTTTGTTTCTTTGTTGTGTCTTTGTCTAATTTGGGAATTAGGGTGATGCTGGCCACATAAAAAGAGTTTGGGAGTCTTCCCTCTTCTTGGATTTTTTGAAATAGTCTGTGAAGTATAGGGGTTAGCTCTTCCTTAAATGCTTTGTAGAATTCTCCTGTGAAACCATCCAGTCCAGGGCTTTTGTGTGATGGAAGTTTTTTGATTACTGCTCCAATTTCAGCAGCAGTCATTGGTGTGCTTAGGCTTTCTTCTTCTTGGTCCAGTTTTGGAATATTACATTTTTCTAGAAATTTGTCCATTTCACCTAGGTTTTCATATTTCTTGGCATATTGTTCTTTGTGGTAATTTTTAATAATCCTTTCTAATTCTGTGGTATCAGCTGTAATCTCTCTTCAGTTCTGATTTTATTTATTTGGGTCCTCTCTCTTTTTTTCTTGATGAGACTGCTTAAAGGCTTGTCGATTTTGTTTATCTTTTCAGTGTACTAGCTCCTGGATTTATTGATGCTTTGAATTGTTCTTTTAGTCTCTATGTCATTTAATTCTGCTCTGGTATTGGTTATTTCCTTCCTTCTACTCACTTTGGGCCTTCTCTGTTGTTGTTCCTCCAATTCTTGTAGATATAGGGTTAGGTTGTTTATTTGAAATGTTTCTATCTTTTTTAGGTAGGCCTGTATTGCTATGACCTTCCCTCTCAAGACTGCCTTTGCTGTGTCCCATAGGTTTTGGACTGTTTTGTGTTCATTTTCCTTTGTTTCTAGAAACTTTTTTATTTCTTCCTTGATCTTATTCTTGACCCATCCATTTTAATAGCAGGCTATTCAGTCTGAATGAGTTTGAATATTTTTGAATTTTTTTCCTTGGGGTTGGTTTCTTGTTCCAAGCCCTTGTTGTCTGAGAAAATGCTCGATATTATTTCAATTTTCTTGAATTTGTTGAGGTTTGTTCTGTGTCCTATTATGTGGTTTATCATTGAAAATGTTCCATGTGCATTTGAAAAGAATGGGTATTTTGCTTCTTTGGGATGAAAGGTTCTGAAAATATCAGTTAAGTCCATTAGTTCTAGGGCATTGTTCAATGCTGCAATATCCTTGTTGATATTTTGTTTGGAAGATCTATCCATTTTTGACAGTTGGGTGTAATACCCCCTACTATAAGTGTGTTCCTATCTGTATATTTCTTGAAGTCTTCCAAGATTTTCCTTATATATTTAGGTGCTCCTATGTTGAGTGCATATATCTTTGTAAGTGTTTATGTCTTCTTTACGGGTTCTTCCCTTGAGTATTATGAGGTGTCCCTCTGGGTCTCTTTTTATGGCCTTTTTTTTTTTTTGAAGTCTATTTTGTCTGATGTAAGTATTGTTACCCCGGCTTTTTTTCCTGTCTATTTTCTTGGAATATATTTTTTTTTCAACCGTTCACTTTCAGTCTACGTAGGTCTTTTGTTCTGAGGTGGGTCTCTTATAGGCAGCATATGTATGGGTCATGTTTTCTTATCCATTCAGCTACCCAATGTCTTTTTATTGGAGCAATTAATCCATTTACATTTAAGGTTATTATTGATAGGTACTTATTCATTGCCATTTTTACTCCCTTTGTACCTGTGTTGCTCTCTCTGTCACTATTTTTCTTCCTCTTCTTAAAGCAGTTCCTTTAGCAACTCTTGCAATACTGTTTTGGTGGAGGTTTGTTCTTTCAGCCTTCTTTTGTCTGGGAGGCTCCTTATTTCACTTTCCATTTTAATTGAGAGCCTTGCTGGATAGAGTAGTCTTGGTTTCAGGGCTTTGCTTTTCATTACTTGGGATATTTTTTGCTATTCCCTTCCGGCTTCTAATGTTTCTGATGAGAAGTAGCTGCTAGCCATATCGGGGCTCCCTTGTATGTTACTTCCTGTTTCTCCCTTGCTACCTTTAAGATTCTCTCTTTGTCTTTGAATTTTTCCATTTTAATTATGATGTGTCTTGCAGTGGGCCTCTTTGGGTTCCTCTTGATTGGGACTCTCTCTGCTTCCTGGATTTGTGTGGCTCTTTCTCTCATCATATTAGAGAAGTTTTCCATCATTAGTTTTTCAAACAGGTTTTCTATTCCTTGCTCCACTTTTTCTCCTTCTGGTATCCCTATTATATGGATATTATTACATTTCATGTTGTCCTGTATTTCCCTTAACACTCTTCATTCTTTTTTAGTGTTTTTTCTTTTTCTTGCTCTTTTTGTGACTTGTTTTTCCACCTGCTCTCCAGCTCACTATTCTGTCCTCTGTTTCATCTAGACTGCTTTTCATTCCTTCTACTGTGTTGTTCAATTCATAAATTGTATTCTTCATTTCCTCTTTACCCTTATTGATTGTTTCTATGTCCTTTTTTATATTGATATAGCTTACAGTAAGTTCCTCATAGTTTCCCTGTAGTTTTTGGTAATTCGCATTGAGCTCATTGAGCTTCTTTATAACCATTATTTTGAACTCAATATCTGATAGTTGACTTGCTTATATTTTATTTATCATTCTTTCTGAGGATTCCTTCTTTCTTTTTTATTGGAGGTTGTGTGTTTGTTTTCCAATATTTTGTGAGACCTCTCTTATTTACTTCTGCTTCTTAAATTCATCTTTTTTGACTTCCTGACTTTCTGGCATGAATTTTATGGTGGGAGGCCTTTGAGATTCACGGGTGCAGTCTCCTTGATCACCTGAACTGGATGGTCTTGGGATGATGCCCTTTATGCCATTTATGTTGGTTCTGTGTATGTAATTGGGTTTTGATTGTTGTTGGGTCTTTCTTTGGTCAGTCCTTCCCTCCAGCTGAAGGTCTTTCCACCTACCACATCTTGTGTGCTGTTGTGCAGGTGCTGCCAGAACAAAACCACAAAGCCCAGGAAATAAACCCACGCCTGCAAAAATAACTGCTTCCCACAATACCACTATCAACAGCAAATGAACCAGTATTAATAAGAGTGTAAAGAAATTAAGACTGTTATAAGAAAGGAGAGCAGATGTGAAATTATCTACTGAAACAAAAATGATTTTGAGAGTGTATAGGAAGGAGCACTAATAAAAGTTAGGAGTTGGAGCAATGGCAACAAAGAATGTACAATTTTCATTATGAATAAAAAAAGGGAATGGAGAATGTGGAATGAAGTTTGAGAAGGGAAGCATATAGCATTAGGTTGAAACAGAAATTAAAATAATATAAAATAAAATAAAGTGAGAGGGAGAAAGTAAAAGAAAGGGAAAATAGTGAGTAACTAATACAAATATAGGTGCCAAATTGGAGAGAAAGATCTACCACAGTAGTATCAACAACAAATGAGCTAAAATTAATATAGGCGGTATGGGAATAAGAGGGGAAAAAGAAACAAAGAAAAGTCTAAGAGATCTTAAGAGGAGCAGGAAGTGGTTTTGAAATAATAGAGGGAGAGGAACTATTAAGAGGGAGAAACAAAAAACCAGGCTAAGAGAGGAACAATTAAAATTTTGGATGTAAGGAAAAAGAAAAAGAAAGGAAAAAATAGAAGGGCAGAATGAAAGACAAATAGAAGAAAGACAAAAAAGAAAAAACATGCTAAAATGGCAAAATTAAAATTTGAGATAAAATAAAAACAGTAGGAGAGGGGACCAGTAAAATTTGATATTTGAAATACAAAATTAATGAAACTCTAAAGATAAAATTGAAAAAACAATGTAACAATAGCTACCCTACCCAAAACCAACTATCAAAAATTGTTAAAGGAGGAGAGAATGTGGGCATTTTAAGAGCAGGGGAAAAGGATGTGAGATGACCCTTGACAAGACAATTGGCTTTGTATGTCTGGATGGGGGAGAAATATTAAGAATGCAGAATGGAAACAAGTTGTAGCAAGAGAGAAAACAAAATTTGAAATGAAAATAATGTGAGGAAAGTGGAAGGTAAAATGGGCTAAGAGGAGGGAGGAACAAAATATGTGAATTGAAATACACTATAGTATAAAATCTAGTGACTTAATGTGTACAAACTTGCTGGACAAGAAATGAATGTTAAAAAGCTATGCAGGAAGAAAATATTGAAAATCATGGAGAAGACCTCAGTGGATTTCATCTCAGTAGCTTCTTGTATTTACCACTGTTTTTTTCTGTCTGGATCTGCTTCTGGTTTTGTCAGATGTTTCCCCCATCTGACGTTAGGCAGCCTGTTTGATACTTCAGGGATCTTCTATCCCTGGCTGTCTCCTTCAATTGTTAATCTAGTCAATCTGCACTCAGCAGTCAGGTTTAAGCACTGTAGGGTGGGGCTGAATGCCTCCTGGGGTGGAGACTATTGTTTCCCCACAGGCTGCTGCTGCTTGGAGAGGATTGATCTGCTTGAGCAGGATGGCTGCTGCTGTAGGGGTGATGACTCAGCACCGGGATCCCGGTGTCTACTCTCTCAGTTCTCTCCCCAAAGCCTCAGTCCTTAGTCTCTCCTTAGGCATCACCAACCCACTCTGCCCCTGCCTTTGTCAGAGCCCAGGGTAAGTGGCTGCAAATGAAAATTAGTGTGTTGGCTCTGTAAATGGCTCTTGTGTCTCCAGCTGTCTGTCTCTGCAACCCTGCCGCTTTTTGCTGCTGGTTGTTATCTGTGTCCTTTTGGGCCTCTGGTACTCTAGGCTGGGAATTCTAGCTTAGGGTTTAGACCCCTTTCTTCTTCTCAGGGGGATCCAACCAGCCACTTAATTATCTCTCTGGTGCTGCTGCCTATGGGCACCCAACCATCCCTCTCGAGTCTCTACCAAACTGCTTACCAAATGGGTTGTGCAAAAGCTGGTTCTTCTGTCTGTCCAAAGTTATATGACTTCTCTCTCACTATTGCTCAGTTGTTTGTTCTGGGTTGTTTCTCCACAATTGAGTTGTAATTCAGATTGGCCCTGGGAGGAGGTCAGTGTGACTTCCATTCACTTTTCCCCTATCTTTTCCCTCTTTAATGACTTATTAAGGTATAAATCTGTAATTTATGTTTTTTGTACTTTTCTATATGTCATATTTTTAATGAAATAGTTTTCAAAAACAAAAGCATGTGACTTCCGGCCAAGATGGAGGTGAGGTAGACACACTGTGCCTCCTCGCACAACCAAAAGAGGAAAAACAACAATTTAAAAAACAAAAACAGACAGATCTGACAGAAAACTGAACTGAGTGGAAGTCCAACAACCAAGGAATTAAAGAAGACACGTTCATCCAGACCAGTAAGCGGGACAGAGCCAGTGGAGAGCACTCAGCAAGACACGGGTTTGTGGAGCAGTACTGGCAACGCTCCAGCTGCCCAGAGAGGCCTGTGGCAGGTGCGCCTGGCCAAAACGTGGCAGGTGCACTCGGCGAAACTGGGGCTGAGACTGGTGGACTGGGCGGTCCCTCATTCTCGTGCAGATAAACCGGGAGGAAAACCTGGGGAGTGGAACAGACCGCGTGGCCCACCAACACAGGGAAATAAAGCCTCAAACCACTGATTGAAAACACCTGTGGGGGCTGAGGTGGCAGCAGGAGGAACTCCTGGCCTCACAGGAGAGTTCGTTGGGGAGACCTGCAGGGACTTGGAACTGTGCAGGCCCACCCACTCACCCCAGAGCCAGCAAAGAAGGGCCCAACTTGCTTGTGGGAAGCTGGGGAAGTACGGAGAACAGAGAAAGCGCTATTGTTCTCTCAGGCCCCACCCCTACAGACAGCGTCACAACACAACGATGTGGGTTACCCCACCCTGGTGAACACCTAAGGTTCCACCCCTTAAAGTAACAGGCCCACCGAGAAAAAAAATGGCCCAAATGAAAGAACACATCAAAGCTCCATAAAAAATACAACTAAGTAATGAAGAGATAGCCAACCTATCAGATGCACAGTTCAAAACACTGGTAATCAGGATGCTCACAGCATGGGAAGAAAGATTGTCACAATTACTTGAACAGATGAAGGATAATATAAAGGAAATGAGGGGAAATCTGCAGAGAGCCAATAGGGATGAGAAGGAAACTGGAACTCAAATCAACAGAGTGGACCAGAAGGAAGAAAAAAACATTCAAGAAGAAAAGAATGAAGAAATAAGAATTCAAAAAACTGAGGAGAGGCTTAGGAACCTCCAGGACATCTTTAAACATCCAAACATCTGAATCATAGGGGTGCCAGAAGGAGAATAAGTCCAAGGGATTGAAAACTTATTTGAACAAATAATGAAGGAGAATTTCCCCAAGCTGGTGAAGGAAATAGACTTTCAGGAAGTTCAGGAAGCTCAGAGAATCCCAAAGAAGTTGGACTCAAAGAGGAACACACCAAGACACATCATAATTACATTACCCGAGATTAAAAATAAGGAGAAAATCTTAGAAGCAGCAAGAGAAAAGGAGACAGTTACCTACAAAGGAATTCCCATAAGACTGTCAGCTGATTTCTCAAGAGACCTTGCAGGCAAGAAGGGGCTGGAGAGAAGTATTCCAATTCATGAAAGGCAAGGACCTACATCCAAGAACACTCTATCCAGCAAAGCTATCATTTAGAATGGAAGGGCAGATAAAGTGCTTCTCAGATAAGGTCAATTTCAAGGAGTTGATCATCACCCAACCTTTATTATATGAAATGTTAATGGGATTTATATAAGACATGGAGGGATATCAACAGGGGAGTGGTAGGTGGAGAGAGGGGCAAAAGGTGCAGAGAATAAGTAGCATAAATGGTAGGTAGAAAACAGACAGGGGGAGGTTAAGAATAGTCTAGGAAATGTAGAAAGCAAAGAACTTATGTGTATGACCTATGGACAAAAACTAAAAGGTGGGTAATGGGGTGGTGGGGGTGGAGGGGAAGAAAGGGGAAAATGGGACAACTGTAATAGCATAATCAATAAAATATATTTAAAAAAATAAAAAAAGCAAAAGCATGTCATTACATATATAAAATCTCAACTTATAAAAGTATGGTTAAAGTGAAGGTTATATACGACTACTCAGACTTTTTGTAGATAATTTTATATGATTTTTCATATAAACAAGGAGAAAGAGATGTGATATGTACAGCAGGATACAAAATATTAGTTTAACCCAGGGTAAGAGGAAGGAAAGAGAAGAAGGAAAAGAAAAAGGTGTCCATAAGAAAAAAAACCAGTATGCATGATACAAATTTATATTTATAATGTGTGTATGCATATATGGGATTTGAAATTTGTTCATTAATATGTTAGTGAGAGTTCTAAATTTATACTTATCTGTATTGCTTGAAAATTTTTACTATAAAAAGTATTGCTTAAATAATTAGAATTTAAAAAGCCATTTTATCATGAGGAAGAAAAAAGTGAAAGAACAAAAGTAGAATGTGGAATTTTGGACAAGATTTTAGTATCTAAAATAATTTGTTCTATTGAGAAGACTTTTGAGATCTAGTTTCCCATCTTAATGATATACATACCCAGATGCATACATGAACAGATCCAACATTTTTTTAATTAAAAAAATAACTTAAGCTCATTGCCCAAAGTAAATCACCTTAGAGATCAGGGAGGTAGGGATTGAACACTCAGGTCTGTGTGATTCTAAATTTCATGTTCTTTCCATAAAGCTTACACTGGAAAGGACATCCCACTCCTCTAATGATGTAATTCAGGTTGAATGGAGAGCACAAGAGAAAAACATAGGACTAGGGCTATTTCTAGATATTTATATCTGATTTTTCAGATATTTAAAAAAGAAAGTGGTTTTAGAAGTGAAAACACTTTGTAGGAGAGAAGTAAATCAAATCACTGATATTTTCCTCCTTCCTTAGGACTCCTTGGAAGAGACTGAAGAAGGCATTGATGACTTGGTGTCCTCCAGGTTTTCTGCAAATACCCACAGCCTAGCAAGTGGCCTGTCAACAGTAAGCAGTTCCCTAGCATGTACTGGGAGTCTCTTCTTTCTCTTTTGATTTTCTGTACATTTCCAAAGGGGATAGGAGTATTTTGGGGACAATGTGCGATGGTGACAGTCTCCTGCTTGTCCTTTTCCCACAGAGCACTTTTTGGTCTAATCTTGTGTGGGCTTTTTCTAAGGCTCCTGATTGCTTCCCTGTCCTTCCTTGGTCTCTACACAGGTTTTAAAACCTCTTCAATCCATAATTCAGGCTCTTACCAGCTCTAACCTATACATTATCTCAATTCTCTGCTGATACATTTCTCTGTCACCATGTTCTCAACACCCCAATTGTCCTCCACACTGCTGCCAGTTATTCTCCTAAAACACATACTCAATTGGGTTTCTCACCTACTGAAATACTGTCCATAGCTTCTCACTACCAACAGAATAAATACCCTTTTTCTTTAGTGTTCAAGGCTTTCCTTAAGAGGTAGCCTTCAGGAGCCCCTGTGACCTTGTACTTATCTATGTGCCTATACGTTTTTTTCCTTATATTTCTGTCTATTGCTCTAATGCCCTTTTTCCTTTTGATGTTTGGGCAACTTCCTTAAAGAATTCTCAAGCAGGATCTGACAAGAAGTGGACCTACCTAAATGTGCCTGATGCTGACTCAGACACTGTGAGTTTTCAATCTTTTCTTTTCCTTCACACATTTCATGGTACAAGAAATCTGATTAGGTGGGCAATTTTTCCAGCATTTATCTTTTTCTTACTTGTGTTCAGTTAATCAGAGGTTCTCATTTAAAAGGTAAAAAACATTATCAAAATCTAAGTATTCCCCAAAAAGAACATTAATTAAACATTAGAATATGAATACCAGTCAAAAGACACATGGTCCAAAATTATTTACCATTAACAAGATAACTTTAGAATAAATACCTCTATTTTAAATTACAGCATTGGCTTAGTTAAGAGCATAAAGTTTGTTTAGTAGTAAAATTGCCTTAACTGCCTAAATTTCTCCCAAGATTCAACATTTGTGGATTCTCAAATTTTCTTCCATCTGTGGGGGCCCCCTGCTTACAGAGTATCTTCTTCGAATAGTGGCTACAGAGGGATGTGGTAAGTCACAACTTCGTGATACAAGGAGGTAGTGTAAGGTATGGTAAGGAAGTTTTCAGGCTAAAATTCTGGAGATCTTGCTGTCTGTCTTAGCACTGCTAACAATTCCTGTGAGCCAGAATTTTCTCATATATAACATGAGGAGGTTGGGGCTTACTCTTGAAGGCTTTGAAACTCAAAGCATGGTTCATGGACCAGCAACACTGCATTACCTGGAACAGCGAATCTAAAATTTTGTCAGTTCAGGGAGCTCCTAGTATATCAGTGATACTTTCATAGCACTCCTAGACCAAAATTAATACCCTACTAGCCAATTTCTTAATTATTTAGGTCAAAAAATTAACAAATACTGGTATTCTAACAACTTAGTAGCCATTTGAAAAACATTACACATAAATTGAGAGAAAAATAATATTTTATTCCATTTTTAAATAGTACCTAATACTTACTAATGGGATGTGTGTATCTGTTGGGCACTACATGAATTGTCAAATTTTGGAATCTGATTGGACAACACCACTTTAATTTCTTTCTCTACCTTGATTCTTGTGCAATACATGCTTTTTCTCATAGCAACTGTCAAAAACTCAGCTTCAAACAGATAAAACTTCATTGAAAAGAATAAAATGTGATTTAATGTTGACACTGTGAACTACTGTTACTAGTTTGTATGGTGTCTGATAGATATTGCTGTGTTTCCCTTGAAATTTTAAAATATGTGTGGTGTCCCTGTGAGTGTGCTGTGATGCTGTGGGATGCTTGGACACACAGTTCAGAAACTGTGGACCTAATAGTTTGTTAGAGAAGCAAAATCTTGGACTCCACCTGAGATAGAATAGATCTGAATGCTTGTTTTAATAGATCCCCAGGTGATTTATATGCAATTAACCTTTGAAAAGCCAGCTGTTAACATGACAATTCTGTTGCTTTATTTTAGGTATAGAAAAGACAAATTAGGTCACTCAGTGGCTGTCTTTAAGTTATAATTTCCAAATACAGCCCTCCCTCAGTATCCACACCATGTGGAACCTGTGGATATGGCAGGATGACTATAATTATAATACCCTTTGTTTGTTCTTGCCCTTGACTTAAGATTAGAAGAGATACTAGCCATCACTCACACCTGGTTTTTGAGTAGTCTCTACTCCGAGCAACTGGAAGAATGTAATGATTTTTCTTTTATATATATACACACACACAACAAACACATACACACAGGGTGGAGCAAAAGTATAATTAAAGTTGTGAGTATGTGAAACACAGAGTTTATTCCTGTATTACTATTTATTGGCTATTATATTATTTTCCATGTAAACAACTATAAACCTACTTTTGCCTCACCCTGTATATATGTGAAAAAGCAGAAAGTCAAAGCTGTCTTTGCATTTACGAAGTAACAGTCCTTACTTCCCAGTGGTTTTCAGACAAGACTTTTGAGACTATTGGGTCACTCATGAAAGCCTTTCAGGTGGTCTTTTGTGACAGTTGTGTTGCTAAGATACAAGGGTTTATGCTTCTAGCACTAAAGGCTAATTTTGTTGCATTTGATTCAAAATATGCCTCTTGTCATTAGTGACTCATCAGATACTTCATTTATTCTGGTACATTTGAACTTTTTAAACATTGTATTTATTGGTTGGTGTGTTATTTTATTTTTTAGTGTTCTATGTTGTGGGTTGCTATTTTACAGAGGTTTAGGAAGCTGTGGTCTTACCTTACTTAAGTGGCCACACAGCTGCTGGGGAGTGCCCTTGTTAAAGCTACAGTTATGGCTTTCCAGAGACTAATGAGATGCTCTCTGGAAGTGTCCTAGAGAGAAGTCTGTGGCTCTCACTAGCACCAAATATAAGATGAGCTTTTATTTATCCTGACAAATGCATTGGCCTTGAACCTCCCAGTGAAAAAGGAGAAAGCTACAGGGATTTACAGAGGAGATGGAATGCCTCAATGACTCTGCATTAATTTAGAAAATGACTAAACAAAGGCTATTCACTAATGCGAAAGGGCAATTCTTCTCCTCTCAGCAATTTCCCTTCCTTCCTTACTAATGGTCTTAGAGCTTACTGTCCTTTCCCAGGCTTGGATTTTACACAGCACCAGAAAAAAAACAAGCAAATAAGTGGTGTTTGCTTTCTTCCTTTTCCCTAGACTTCCCTGCTGATTATAAAGAACAGGAATTATAACTGAATGAAAGAGGTGGTTTCTGTGAAGAGATCATCAGTGTAATACTGAGTGCCTCTTTTTATATTGTTTATTCCAGACCAGCCTTAACAGCATGATGAGTGTTTACAGTGAAACAGGAGACTATGGCAACGTGAAGGTCAGCGGTGAAATCCTTCTCCATATCAGCTACTGCTACAAAACTGGCGGGCTCTACATTGTTGTCAAGAATTGCAGAAATCTGGCCATAGGAGATGAAAAGAAACAGAGGACAGATGCGTAAGCACATAGCAAATTCCTCAGTTTATTTCAATCACTGAATTATTTTTGTCAGTACATGTGTTTCTTTTTCAGAAGATTCTTAGCATTCCTCTTGATTCAGAGCCCCCTATGCAGGTTGATTGTCACTTTCCTCCTATGCCACCCTTCTAAATATTCTCTGAAGTGCATGTATAATGGTTGTGTCTGTGATTACCTGATTGTTAAAAAGTTATTACTCAACATGATTTAGTACCGATATATTTGCTGTTTATGCAGAGGCAGCTCTTTGAGATAGAAGACTGACATGCTGGCATACCCCAGACTATATGAGTTAATTTTTTGTTCTGGGAAACCCTCCAGAGAAAATTAGCAAGCTGTTAGCCCAATTGAACAACTCAAAAGGGCAATTTTGAGGCTCACAGGATTTCAGACATTGGCCTGAGAGGACAGGTGTATACTACAGCGCTTTGGAAGGGTGCTGGATATAAAAATGTGTGAGGGATTCCGAATACCACTGCCAGGTTTGATGATTAACTGGGAGGTCCCACAGTACTCCACATGTAGTCATAATCAGCAAAGGGAAGAGGCATATGTGTCAAAGTTTTAAAGAATCCAGGCTTTGGCTTCCAAAAGTGTTCTCTCCCAGTGGAGTCACATAGGATGCACTTAATTCTTCTAGCAACAGGTTGTGACAACACTTGTGCAATGTTGTCTGCCAGGAAGGCCCATTTAGAGACTTAACTAGTCACATAGCAAAATTCCAATCTCCCAGAAAGAAAACAGATGTTCAGCATAAGCCATATTGTTTTTACAAATAGTTTAGTCACAGTGACTAAATACATCTGTTCTGGGAATGATGAGAATCCTTCTAAAATCCAAGGGCCCAGATGCCAGCCAAGGACCAGCCTTGTAAGCAGGTATTTCTAAGGATAGCACTGTCAGATCAGCTATGTGACCCCTTTTCTATATATGATACTAGATGACCTAGGTTCAATAAACAACTCAGCAAAGCTGTTTTCAAGTATCTTAATATAGACAAATGAACAGATTTTGAGTATAGATTGGTCCCTATATTTCCTCAGCTAAATATCAGAGGGCTTTAACACAAATATAATCATTTATACTAGCATGGAAAGGGGTTAGTTATCTAAGGTCCCAATAGATGTGCTTCAGGACTCTGGTAAAATCTTGTACATCTACATTTCTGAGTCTGTCATGATGCCCCTGCTCCAGGAGGCTCCTGGGACAGTTTAAGCCAAGGTGTTGGGTAGAATTGCTATTGTGACTTAGGCTGTTATTTTCCATTTCCCCCTTTTCACCATTTTCCTTCATTCACCCATTACCATCGACTCCACTCATCAGAAGTCCTGACATTGGAAGTCCTGACCCTTGAAGTCCTGACATAGAGAGGAATATAAATAACCCCATAATATTTTCCAAGACCAATGATCATAATAATAGATTATATTTCTTCTTGAGGTGTATAATGTCAGCTCCTGTATGTGTCAACTGACTTAATCCTGACAATGCCATAAGTTAGATACTGTTAATGTTCCAGTTTTATAGATGAGGAAACTGAGGCACAGAAAGCATAAGTAAGTTCTTGAAGTCACCAAAACTAATAAGACAGGGAATAGTTCAAACCCAGTTGGCATGATTCCAGAGCCCATACTCCTTACCACCACTTTTTCCTGCTTCTCTCTTATTGGAGGCCCAGAGTTGTTTTGAAGGTATTCTGTTATGTAGACTTTATTCTTTTTGGTTCTCTCTCTTATGTTTATAGGCCTATTCCCTTTACCTCTTTTATTCACTGAATTTCCTGACTATTTATTGCAAAGTAGAAGTTCCCCAATAACTGCTTTCATCTTTTATCATATACAGTTATGTCAAGTCATACCTCCTTCCTGACAAATCTAGAAACAATAAGCGCAAGACCAAAATCAGAACAGGCACCAATCCAGAATTCAACGAAACACTAAAGGTAAATAGTCTCTCATAGTAACACAAGTGATACTGTTCATAGCCTCATTGGTTTAGAAATAACTACAGAAAATGTTCATGTTAAGGCTTATGTGTATTCTAGAAAAGTACAATTTGAATAAATTAATGTATTACTCTTGGCTTTCCTAACAATTTTTGAAAAAGAAAAAATGTAAACCACTCTTACTCTGTTTATTTCTCTGCTGCTGCTTAAGTTGCACCTTGAGTAGAGATGATCCAGCAAAATTACACCTGAACTGACACATCTTGTTCCTAAAATATGTTTCACCCTTAGAAAAACTGTTTTTTCTAGTTCCCATAAAAGGAAGTTTGTCACTTTTGACACTGACTTAGTGGGTCACTTTGTACACACCCATTGTTCTGCTAACGTTGCATGAGTATGTACTGTTACTTGTTAGGGTTTCAGAATTTGGCTAAATTTAGGCTTGTGGTTAATGAACAGGGAAGATGCAGAGTTAGGTTTGATAAATATCAGAGAATGTAGCCTAGATAAAATATGGCCCATGCCTCAGTCCTAAAGAAATTCCTTTTCCCCATTGGCTTCCAGGTAACAACACCTTCTCTCACTCTGAACCAATCTAGCCTGGTATGAAAGATCCAGGGAGACTGGAGTGTAGACATTATTGCCAGTCACAGGGAAATTTATGCATCTTCTGCCCAGAGTGATGTATTCAAAGTCCACCATAGCAGGAAGTTGGCGAGTGGGGGCATGTGTTAGTGGGGTTATGTGTGGAAGCAGGAGCCAATATCAAGACAGATCAAAGTGAGAATGAACAGTATAGGCTCAGGGTGAATCCAGTGGTCATAATAGCAGAGCAGAGCTGAGCCCATGAAGAACAGATGAACAGAGTGCCATGGCAAATTCAGGAAGCAGAGAGCCAAGGTTAATCATGTCAGGAATAGTAAGGAACAGATATAGGTGCAAATTCAAGTTCAGGAATCAGTCATTCTAAAGCATGTTCTAGGTTGTAGTTGCATAAAACAAACAGAAGGTTCAAGGGTATGTGGGCACGTGGCCCTGGATAACATTTTGCTAGAAAAGGAAAAGCTACAAGAGTAATATTTTCTTTCTGTTCTTTACATATTTATATTATTCATCCCTGCATTTAGGCTGGACTTTATGAGGTTTGGTGTTTGGAAGTATCTCAGTGTCAATACATTTTTTTCTTGGATTTGGGAGTTCTCATTATGAATAAAATAAAACAGAATTTGAAGAACTGATATATTAAACCTCAAGCTTACAAAGTTGAAAAAAATTAGGCAAATAAAAACCAAGTAAAACTGGAAAAGGGATGGACTTCCAGCCAAGATGGAGGCGTAGGTAGACATGCCATGCCTCCTTGCACAACCAAAAGAGGAAAAACAACAATTTAAAAAACAAAAGCAGCCAGAACTGCCCTGGCTGGTGTAGCTCAGTGGATTGAGCATGGGCTGGGAACCAAAGGGTCCCGGTTCGATTCCCAGTCAGGGCACATGCCTGGGTTGCAGGCCAGGTCCCCAGTGAGGGCCATGTGAGAGGCAACCATACATTGCTGTTTCTCTCCCTCTCTCTTTCTCCTTCCCTTCCCCTCTCTCTGAAAATAAATAAATAAATAAATAAAAATCTTAAAAAAAAAAAAAAAAAAAACAGCCAGAACTGACAGAAAATCGACCTGAGTGGAAGTCCGACAACCAAGGAGTTAAAGAAGGCACGTTCATCCAGACCGGTAAGCAGGGCAGAGCCCGGCTGAGAGCGCGCAGTGAGATGGTGGTTTGTGAAGAGGTACCGGCAACGCTGCAGCTGCCCGGAGAGGCCCGCAGTGGAAGCGCTTGGCCAAAACGCAGCCAGCTCGCTCAGCAAAACCCATGGCTGGCCGACCTGGACCCAGCGGGGCCAAGATTGGTGGACTGGGCGGTCCCTCATTCACGCACAGATAAACCAGGAGAAAAAGATGGGGAGTGGAGCAGACCGCACAACTCACCATAGTGGGGAAATAAAGCCTCAAACCACCAATTAAAAACACCTGTAGGAGTTGAGGTGGCAGTGGAACTCCCAGCCTCACAGGAGAGTTCATTGGAGAGACCCACAGGGACATGGAACTACACAAGCCTGCCCAACCACCCTGGAGCCAACTTGCTCGTGGGTAGCCGGGGAAGTTTGGAGAGCGGAGGAAGCACCATTGTTCTCTCAGGCCCCACCCCCATAGGCAGCATCACAACACAACTATGTGGGTTACCCCGCCCTGGTGAACACCTAAGGCTCCGCCCCTTAAAGTAACAGGTATACCAAGAAAAAAAATGGCCCAAATGAAAGAACAGATCAAAGCTCCAGAAAAAATACAACTAAGTGATGAAGAGATAGCCAGCCTATCAGATGCACAGTTCAAAACACTGGTAATCAGGATGCTCACAGGATGGGAAGAAAGATTGTTGCAATTACTTGAACAGATGAAGGATAATATAAAGAAAATGAGGGGAAATCTGCAGGGAGCCAATGGGGATGAGAAGGAAACTGGAACTCAGATCAATGGAGTGGACCAGAAGGAAGAAAAAAACATTCAACCAGAAAAGAATGAAGAAATAAGAATTCAAAAAACTGAGGAGAGGCTTAGGAACCTCCAGGACATCTTTAAACATCCCAACATCTGAATCATAGGGGTGCCAGAAGGAGAAGAAGACCAAGGGATTGAAAACTTATTTGAACAAATAATGAAGGAGAACTTCCCCAAACTGGCAAAGGAAATAGACTTCCAGGAAGTCCAGGGAGCTCAGGGAGTCCCAAAGAAGTTGGACACAAAGAGGAACATGCCAAGGTGCATCATAATTACATTAGCCAAGATTAAAAATAAGGGGAGACTCTTAGAAGCAGCAAGAGAAAAAGAGACAGTTACCTACAAAGGAATTCCCATAAGACTGTCAGCTGATTTCTCAAAAGAGACCTTTCAGGCAAGAAGGGGCTGGAAAGAAGTACACCAAGTCATGAAAGGCAAGAACCTACATCCAAGAATACTCTATCCAGCAAAACTTTCATTTAGAATGGAAGGGCAGATAAAATGCTTCTCAGATAAGGTCAAGTTCAAGGAGTTCATCATCACCCAGCCTTTATTATATGAAATGTTAAAGGGATTTATATAAGACATGGAGGGATATCAACAGGGGAGTGGGACAGGGAGAGAGGAGGAAAATGTACAGAGAATAAGTAGCATAAATGGTAGGTAGAAAACAGACAGGGGGAGGTTAAGAGTAGTGTAGGAAATGTAGAAGCCAAAGAATTTATGTGTATGACCCATGGACAAAAACTAAAGGGCGGGGAGTGGGGAGGGTGTGGGGCGGAGGGGAATAAAGGGAAAATGGGACAACTGTAATAGCATAATCAATAAAATATATTTTTAAAAAACTGGAAAAGGGACAAACTTCATCCCCTAATACTTTGTATACAATAGGTGAAGTTTATTGACTCCCCTTAAATATTTTGTTGATATATCTTTCAGTGCTAGGTCTAACACAAAATGAGTTTATGAAGTAGGACCTCAGCTGTAGCAGAAACAAAACTAAAGGTTTTCTGTGTTTGGATTGTGCATATTACTAATGCGTCTGATCTGAAAAATGGTGGAAGTAAATTTTTAACCTGCACTAAAATTGGGCAGAGACTTCCATGTGAAATGTGATGTTGTTAATCTCACTTGCAGTACACCATCAGCCATAGCCAACTGGAAACAAGAACGCTGCAGCTCTCAGTCTGGCATTATGATCGATTTGGACATAACAGTTTCCTCGGGGAGGTGGAGATTCCTTTTGACTCATGGAACTTTGAAAATCCAAGTGATGAGTGGTTTGTGCTACAGCCCAAGGTAGGAAATTCTTCCAGATTAGTCAAACAGTTATGTAGTGAGTCAAGCTCTAGGTCAAGTTGATGTCATTGGCCTAAAGAATCTGATGACTTCCAATTTTCATAGGATAATCTGAAAGAACAGTACAGATAATTTTGGAATAATATAATAAATGTAAATATATTCTTTTGGAAAGCTTTCTTTAATACAGACTGGCTGTATAACACAAAATACATAATATATATTATTAATATGATTTACTAAAATGTATTCGTCATTTAGAAATCTCTATAGGTAAACAAAATTAATACATAATATGATCCCATTAGAAAAAGAAAGCATTCATTTTCACATGGGCAAAAACAAATCCATAGAGCAAGATCAGTCTCAAACATTCTCTCTGTTCCTCATTCGCTATAATTCAGACATAAGCAGGAGTGGTCTTGCCTTGGCTCACGTGAGGTGACCAGTAGCTAATGAATCTGGTTTCCTACTCTTCTACTTTGGAGATTAATAACCCAGGTCTTGAGTTGTAGTCAGAAAAACAATCTCAAGGCTGGTTCTAGAAATCGACAATATAGTATGTTTTAAACCAGAGTGATAGTACCTTGGATTCACTTGGTGAAGCAGGAGTCTTTCTACATGTACAATGATAAGTTAAGAATAAGGTGGAAGAAGATCAAATTTACATAACCAAACATTTTTCTTTATATAGAGAGGCAAAAAACTCCACATGATGGTGAAGATAATGGCCTCAAATTTCCTGGGTTCAATCATGGCAGCTTCACAACTGTCTGTTTGACCTTGGGCAAATTCCTTAACATTCCAGGCTTTGGTGTTCTTATTTCTGATAGAATAATTAGACATAGCTTACAGGGATGCTGTGAGGCTTGAATACACATTTTATGTGATGTTTACAGTATTGTGTCAGGCACATTGTAAGCTCTCAATAAATACTAGGTAATATTCTGTTACATTGAAGTCCTTGTATTGCAATTGACAGAAATCTCAGGTCATACTGCTCAAAAAGTAAAAGGAAATTATTGCCAGTGATTACCAAGCATTGCTTGATCCAGATGCTCAGATCTTATCAAGGCACTGAAATCTCTTGGTCTCTCTTCTCTGTGTTGGCTTCATTTTCAGACTATATGCAGTATTTGCCTCTCTCACTAGCTCCAGGTATGCTTTTTTTGTACACTACAACAGCTTCAAGCCTCCCATCCTTGCACTACACTGTCTAGTAGAACAGAGGCTTCCTCCTCCTTAAATAGTACAACCAATATTATGAGCCTGATTCTCCTAATCCTAATTATATTATTTGCCCATCCTGAGCTGACACTGTGACTAGGGAAGTAAGCTGCATTGACTGGCTTAAGACAATCAGAGCATACCCTGGTCCTAAGGGTGGTATTGCCCCAAAGGAAATCCAGGCACAGTAGTACTAAATTAAGGGTGAGTGGATGCTAGACAGAAAGAAAACAAAAGTTGGGCATCAACAACAATGACAATTGTTGATCATCATCAATAGCAAGATTGTTCACATCTAGTGGTTTCAACAACCATTGTGAGCTAAGTTAGAATTACCTCATTTTATATGATGAGTCTGAGGCTCAGAAATTAAATACAATTTTCTAGTGAGATTTTATAAGTGTTGATCTCAAACATGGTATAAATAACTAAAGGAAAAATCTTTAGGAGGTATACTAGGGATGAGGATAAAAATGACAAAAAAATAGCCTGGCTGGTGTAGCTCAGTGGATCGAGTGCGGGCTGGGAACCAGAGGGTCCTGGTTCGATTCCCAGTCGGGGCCCATGCCTGGGTTGCGGGCCAGGTCCCCAGTGAGGGCCATGTGAGAGGCAGCCATACATTGCTCTTTCTCCCTCCCTTCTCCTCTCTCTGAAAATAAATAAATTTAAAAAATGACAAAAATAATAAAAATATTTAAACAGAAAATAACTGCAAGCCCATGACTAACATAAATGTGATAGAAATATAAAGTACAATAATAACAACAAATAATTCCACAATAGCATAACATTCTTGTGACATTAATTATGGGAAATGTTTGGTCATTATAGCACTACATCCCTTGCAATTGAATGAAAAGCCTCATCATGAAGGATAACACATAATATGACTTAATCTGCTATCACTTCATCCTTGTGTGTATGGGTGAGCATCATGGAATCATAGTAGAAAATGTCTAAGACATGATGTATGACACAGATGAAGGATGAGTAACATGCATTTTAGTACATGTAATTAATTTCTCTGTCATAAATTCAACACTAAAGCATATTGGGGCTCTTTGGAAACCAGCTTAGAGTGTTTCCAGTCAGTTTCCTGGAAATGGGTGCAGTGGAATATCTCAGCTCTCCCGGGTCTCTCCCGGGCCTCTCCTGGGCCTCTCCAGGGCATCTCCCAGGCGTCTCCCAGGCTTCATCCGTACTCAGGGACCAACAACTTTTCCCCATAATCACCTTCACATTGCCATTGAGTGGTTTCACTTTCTAGTATCATAAGAGAAAAGCATCTTATGATAAGCCTGCTCAAGGTAGAAAAGTTCTGATTGTGTATAATGTCTGCGGGATGCAGTTAATTCTCTGCCTAATGACCATAGATTCCTTTTACCAAGTCTGTTAGGAGTTTTGCTTCCAACAGCCTCCACCTGAGACTCTCTTTGGAAAGTTGTCCTCAGGCTGCGATAGCTTTTTTCCACATGGGCAGAGAGCCAACACCTGATAGGTAAGGTGGGGGAAGGGATCTGAAAGCCCATTTTCCTTACTGAGTGTGGAAAAAACTCTGAGGCATTACTTATACTCCAGAGCTTTCCTGCTGTATCAGTCTGTGCCCTTGCCTGGCTCCCTCTCCTTTCCCTACCTGTTTTTCTCACCTCTTCACTGGTCTATCTTTGGAGGACTATCTTAGTTACTTGCATATAAGAATCCTCACCTAAGAGTTCACTTCTGGGGAACCCAAAATTAAGTTAGTTTTTCTAATCCATGTCATATTTCTCTGACACATATGGAGGAAAGGATGCAGGTTTAGACTTGCTTAGCTACTATGCCTTCCAAAAATGAAGGGGGATGAAAATCCATGCAAAAAATATGCTCTGTATGCTGCCTCCCACTTCACTGGTGGCTCATTCTCAGGCTGAGCTGGGTTCCATGTGGTAGTTGATTATCAGAAGTATCACTTCATTCCTAGTCATTTTGATGCAGTAGTCACTTCACCTGCAGTTACAGTATGAGCAGCCCCAGAAACTTGATGTTTGTTGTAGATTTTCCAGCTGAGGAGGTGAACTGTCAGCTACAGGAACCAATTTCCTTAGTAATAGAGGATCAAAATTATTAAAATTAATAGTCCCCAAGCTTTTGTAAATACAGATATGTTTTCACAGTGGGAATACTGGAAATGCATAGTCCCTTATTTCTTATTGACTGTGTTAATGGAAGTCCCTTGACACTTACCTTTCTTTTAAGTTAAGTCTTATAGCACTAAGCCAGTCAGGAGGTTGATACAGACCCAAATAGAACTCAAGATGCCAAACATACTGTAAAGTAGTCTGACAGTATAATTTCATGCATGACATGGACTTGCTTAGTAGTTATAACTCATTATTTTTCTGAAAGGCGTATCAGGTAGTCAGATAACAAGCATTTGTTAGTATGAATTGCCATCCATGCTTTCCCAGAAGGTGTTATTATTATTATTTTTTAATTTTTTATTTTTAATTAATTTTTTTTGTTTAATTACAGTTATTTGCAGCCTCTCCCCTCCCCCCTCCCTTCCCCTCCCGTCCCACCCCCCCAACCTCCCTCCTCCCC
>PVJI01016638.1:0-37762 GCA_004026765.1 Micronycteris hirsuta | reverse complement strand
GCCACGTTGACAGAATGGCTTGTTTTCATTAAGTAATCTTTAGAGATTTCCCAGCTGCTGTACACATATTGAATCACCCATAGGTTTAGCAATTTCTATATGAAGTTACAAATCTTTATCCATGAGCTTCCCAGGTAAAGAATACATCATAGTAGAGGATGCAAATAACTGTAATTGAACAACAATAAAGTAATTATTTAAAAAAATAAATTACTCCAAACCTTTACTCTCAAAAAAATAAATAAATAAAAAATAAAAGATGAGACCTAAAAAAAAAAAAAAAAAGAATGCATCATAGTATTTGTGAGCTGCCCTTACAATCACTAATTGATTTCTGAGTTCATTTTTGTCAACATCAAAAGAAATAGGACCAGCAATCATTTTGGAATACATAGGTGTAGCAAATCATCAGGTGTATGTCTTACACAATCTTATGTGTCATCTATATTCCAATAAAGCTAAAAAAAAAAAAACAAAGAGATGCTTGAAAAAAAGAATAGGAACAGAATCTGTTCACAGCATGCTTGGAAAGTCACATGGGATTTTATTTTTTTAATTCAGAAAATCTTCAAAAGCCTGTTTTCTGAATGTTAGGTGGAAGTACCAAAATCCACTATGCCTCTCATGGCAGAAATCATCTTTGATTTCTCTGTCTTCTTCACTTCCACATCCAAGTCCTTGTCACTGCTACCTCCAAAACTTGTCCCAAACACATCATTTTTACTGTTTCATATTCCTCCAATCTAGTCACCTGTACCACTGAGATGCTCTCCAAAGTGGTCTCTCTACTTCCATATTGCCTCCCTCCCATTTTTTCTCCAAAGGTAAGCCAGTATGATTTGCACAAGTGTAAATGTTCCCATCACTCTCTTCTGCTTGAATCAGTTGAATATCTTCTAAATGAATTTAAATTTTAAAAACATCTTCAATAAATATACTTTATTGAAGAAGTATAGCACCCTGCATGACCTGGCTTATAGTTATCACCCCCAAAATTTTTGTGACATGCCTTCCTTATGAACAAGTGTCAGGTTTCAAGTTCTTCAACATGAGTCTTTTATCATCCATATTTTTTTTGTTTTGTTTTATTCTGTTTTGAGATATATCACATACATGCATTATTTTAGTAAAAGGCAAAAGATTTATATGATCTGAAGAAACCAGAGTATAAAAAATCATTATTTTAAAATGTATTTTTGGTGATGTTTAACATATTCACTAGGTCGTGCAATCATTATTATTATCAAATTGAGGAACATTTTTTATTACCTTAGAATACATCTTTATACTCATGAGCAGTCCATCCCTGTTACTCACCACTCTGGGCCCCTGGCAGCCACTGATCTGGATTCTGTCTGGATATGTTATATAAGCACAATCATACATCATGTGATTTCTCATATCTGGCTTCTTTTACTTAGCTTATTGTTTTCAGTGTCCATTCATGTTAAATGTATTGATATTTCACTGTTTTTTATGGCAGAATAACATTCCATGGTATGGATAAGCCACAATTGTTTAATCATTTAGCAGTTGATGGAAATTTGGGTTAATTTTACTTACTCCTATTTTGAATGATGCTACTATAAATATTCACATGTATTTCTGTATAGACATATGTTTTCACTTCTCTTGGGTATATACAAAGGTGTGAAATTGCTGCCTCCTGTGAGAAACTGATTTTTACCTTTCTAAGTTCCACAGTAACTACAGTGGCACCTTGGTACTCATTGTTCATTCATTCTGGAACTCATGAAAAGTGCTGAAACCAACAAGTGCCAAAACCAAGTACCGAGGAAGCCACAAGTGGTGAAGCATTTTCTCTTGTGGGATGGTGTCATGACTCATAGAAGTTCTAGCAAGTACAATGAGAGCTGAGCTAGTGCTGAGTGCTGAAACATGTTTTCTCATCATAATACAAGAACATGGTTTGACAGGTTCTGAAGCCAATGAGTACTGAGGTGTGACTGTATTTTCAAAGCAGAGGCACTGTTTTACAGCCCAAGAGCATGAATGAAGGCTCTAATTTCTCCATGTCCTCATCAAACTCTTGCTCTTGCTCTTTTTTCTTCCTCTTCTTCCCCCCCTCCTCCTCCTTCTTTACATTCTAGTTGGTTCAAAGTTGTTTAATTAGCATTTCAATGAACACTAAGGAGATTAAGTTTCCACATGTTTATTGGCTGTTTGTACATCTTCTTTGAAGAAATATTTGTTAAGACCATTTGCCTAATTTTAATAATAATAAATCAGTAATAATAAAATATTTCCCTGATTTTTAAGCTGCTAATTATCAGACTTGAGGAGGTAGCCCTGGGAACTCCTGATTTGCAGTCCAGTCTACAAATGTGAGTGAGGGTAGCTTTGGGACCACCCCTGCCCCTCAACCTGCAATTGATGTCAGAAGGGGGAGGCAGTCTTGTGAGATGGAGCCCTTAACTTGAGGAGTCTGTTCTAACCCAGGCACTTAGTGTTAGAATTGAATTGTAGGATGTCCGGTTGCTGTCTTAAGGAGAGATGGAGCATTGGCCCCTGTGGGGAAAATACATACACACACACACACAAGAAGGGCAGGCCTGGTCACGGGGGAGCAGGGAAATCCTTGATCTTGGGGAAACCCCAGTTCAGCACTAGAGGCTGCACTTCCCCGGTGAAGGGGGATGGGTCTCAGGGAACCCCAAAACCGCAGATTGAAACAGCAGCTGGAAAGAGAGCCTGGATTCCCGGAGGGACCCCGGAGGGGTTGGAAAGTCCCAAATGAAATCTCACCTGCAACCACAGGACAGCCTGTCCACACCCTCGGGCAGCCATAAACTAGCTAGTGAGGCACCAGCGTGTGTTGCTCTAGCAACTGAGCAGCAGCGTGGCATGACACAGCTGGAGGCAGCTTGCGCAGAGACAGTGTGGAGCTGAAGAAGTCACAACACATTTTGTAACAAGGTGATGCCCTGACCTGGCAGAGATGTGGCGTCCCTGTGCGGCTAGAAGACCCTCCTACCTACTTCCAGATCACAGTGGCCAGAGGAGGGGCAGAGACACAGTGCAGGCTGACACTCATGGTGGACATGGCCTGAACTGGCTGGGAATTCAGACACTTCCATAGTGCGTAGGATTTGAGGGGAAATTTTTAAAACAGACGGAATGCAAAAGTCTTTTCCTTTTTGAGTTCACCTCACTTGCAAGTTTGGGAGCCATCCCCCGGAGACTGAATCGGGCCCTGCTCATGGCTCTTGCATTGCCCTTCTCTGGACACAGTCTGGAACAGGTTCACATGGGATACACACTTCGCGAGTGGTGGGCTCGAGTGCGACACTGCGAACCTGCACCGCACACTTGCTCTGAGAGTGGCACATAGATGCAAAGGCCAGGAATGTTCACCAGTCCCTGAGGGCACGAGCAGCCTGGAACACCATGGCCCAGCAGACTGAGCCCTTTGCTCAACTGGCTTCAGTGATCTGGCAGTGCAGCTGGGCCCCAGGTTAGGGAGGAAGCTGCCCTGGGGCAATGGGGACTATGGCCTCACAAGTACACGTTTGGAGAGAGAGGGAAAGCCTGGAGCTGGAGGGACAGGAACCCATTCCTGTAGCAGCCTTGGACTTCAAATAAGAATGGATCAGGCTCTCTGGAAATGGATTTGCATTTCAGTCTTTTAGGGAACCAGGGGATTTCTGTGTTTTGAGAATGGTTTGGAACCAGGGAGCCCCCAGCTCCCTCAAATTAGGAAGGCTGTTAATAAAAACCTTTTTTTTCCTCCCCAACGGTTTCTGTTTTATGGTTGTGTACTGTAGCAGGTAACTGAATCCCAGTTTGCCCTGTAATACCACATCAGTGTGGCTACAAGCTAAACCAAAAATAATTTATAAAGTAGGAGTTAAAGGTAATTTTGAGCCGTGTCAAAATCCTTGGTCTTTCTGTATCCTATAGCCAGTTAGACAACCTTAATAGTCCAATACTCAACTGAATGAAGTAATAAAAGCATTCATTGTCTTTATTATAACAACTCAGAATCTCACTCTTTCATATCAGGATACTGGAAAAAATGAAAAATTCTGCGTTGATTTATAAACCATTTATACATTTAAAGCACTTTCAAAGAATCCAATTAATTCAAAGAAATTAGCAACATGGGTTTGCTGTTATTGTTAGAACACCATTCACCAGGGAAACTAAGGTGCACTTTTTTGTTTTATTTACTGTATTACACACTGCACTGAAATCCAAGTTACTATATGGTATAGATTTAGCATAGCAGACCAGATAACAGGATTCAAACAACTAACCCAAATTAGAAATTTAAAAGTGAACTGGTGGGTAAATATCAAGAAGACATAGAGAATGCCTCTACCAGTTCATCTCAAGCAAACATGAGGCTCCATGAGACATATTTTACCGATGGTGGAAGGCAGTTCTTTGTCCTGGCTTCCCCTCACTGAACAGTGGCTTTAACAGCAGTTCTCTCTGTACTCGACTTCACAGAGCAGCAAGGCAAGCTGCTTCCAGGAGAGAAGGAGGCAATCCTGTGGTCAAGAGTGAGGATGTGGGGCAAGGGGACATGTGAATTTTCTGTGTATGAACAATAACAATGACCGCAACACAAGTGAGAATATTTTCAGAGTGTCATGAAAATACTTTCCCGAAGAATTATTTCTTTAGGAGGTGAATGAATGATTTTGTTGTGTAAATGTTAACTTAAAAATATATATATATAATTCTCTTTCTCCAGAGCATCTGTTTTGTTCAAAAACCCATCATCACCATATCATTGCCAAGTTGATGACTTATAGGAGTTTTTCTTCCTGACCCCTTTGGCTGGTACTAGTGAAGAGTAATATTCTGGTGCTAGGGAACAAGCTGCAGATGAATCAATCTAGGGTTTAACATGAGTAGGCTAGACAGATATGGGAGCAAATAATTTTAAGACAATATTATAACAATTATCTATTAGGTCAGAGGTCATCATGTGAAAAAAGTGAAAATCTTCTAACTGTGCTAAAAATCTAAATAATTCTCTATTCTGCAGTCAATAAAATCATAATTTGAGTTTCTGAAAGAAAATATCTTTCTTATTTTTATGAACCTTGGTATATGTAATTGTCCTTTGTTTTTTGACTTTCCTATACACAATGATGTCACAAAGTAAAAATTGCAGCCCTGGCTAGTGTGGCTCAGTGGATTGAGTGCTAGCCTGTGAACCAGAGTCGCCAGTTCAATTCCCAGTCAGGACACGTGCCTGGGTTGTGGGCCAGGTCCCCATGAGGGGATGCATGAGAGGCAACCACATGATGTTTCTCTCTCTTCTCCCTTCCTTTCCCTCTGTCTAAAAATAAATAAATAAAATCTTTTTTTAAAAAACTAAAACTTGCAAGAAAGAGATGTAACACTTATCAAATGTAACGTTCATCAATGAAGACATAAAGAACTAAACAGATTGACAAGTCCTTAATTATATTGATGAATAAAATAAACAAGTTTTAAACTAAGTAATTTAACTTTTATGTTACAGATAGTAATTCCAGCTTTTGTTACATCTACTCTAATGCCCAAGGCATTTGGCATAGCTAAAATTAAAAGGATATATCATTGCTGATCAGACTGATGAACGTGCTCTTACCTTTCAACTATTTTTTAAGAGAATGTTAATTAGATTACTTGGTGCAAAAGTACTTAATGAGTTCTCATGTGAAGTGGGAATCCTAAGTATCTTCATTCCTTAAAGAGATTTGATTAGTAGCTACATGGTAAATATCTTCTAAAGTACGAAAGCCAGAATATGGAAAGCAGTGTATTTTAGACTGTAGTTAATAAGTTATATAGAATAACTATTTTTGAAAGAATATATTAAGAATATTGCAATTTTGTCAAAATAAGCAAGGCAAATTGAACTATATAATTTCTAAGTACATTGTCTTCTGATTTTGGAAATGGTATGATATATAAGTATTTAAGTATACTAATCTTTTGTGTAAACAGTCAATGTATTTGGTGTGATTTATAAGTAGACACAAACTTATAGTATACATCTGCTGACTGGAAAGGCCTTTTCCAATTTACATACATGGCAAGTATTATTTATTCTTCATGGTCAAATTCATCAAGAGTCTGCCATGATATCCCATTTCTAATTTTCATCTTTCTCCAATGCCCCTATTAAACTCAATACTCCCATTTTGTATATATCATTACCGTTGTTCCATGAAATGTTCAGAACATGAACCTCCTAAATTATATATAAAATGTTGGGTATAAGGAGCATTCTTTATTCCTGCAGAGAGAATGCACATTCTCATAAATATGATTAAAATACACAAAGTTTAAGCAAGAAACTCTATCTTAGATTGTGTGACTTACCAGAGAAAAAAGTATCTTAAATTTTAATTATTAACGTTAGATATTGAATAGTTACATATATATGTAATGGTTATATATATATATATATATATATATATAATATTAACACTTTAAAAGTAGCATTAAGAAGAACCCTGGCTGAGTAGCTCAGTTGGTGAGAGTGTCATCCATATACACCAAGGTTGTGGGTTTGATCCCTGGTCAGGACCATACAAGAATCAACAAAGGAATGCATAAATAAGTGCAACAACAAATTTCTTCCTTACTCTCTCTCTCAAATCAATAAATTAAAAAAAAAAAATTAAAAGGAACCCTACAGTGAACACCTTGTGCCCAGTACCCAGCTGAAGAAATAAGCCATAATAGTATATTCCTCTTTATTGCCTTTGGAATTTAGTTAGATAACTATTAGACCCTCTCTCTGTATTCCCCATAGCTCATGACTTTTTAAAATATTTAACTCCCTCTTTCTTCTTTGTGTCATGTTCTACATTTTTTCACATATATGACTAATTCTAACTTCACCTCTTTTTGATCTACTATAAAAACAGTAGCAGCAGAGCAGACACAATTAAGTTTCGACCTAATACTACAATTATGCTTTACAGATGACCCTCTTGAGTGAGAAGGCACTGATCATAAGAATCAAAGAGAATTCTGAGCAAGAAGTGTCTTCATAGATAAACCAAGGCTCTGTATTTATTAGATGAGAAATCTAAAATTCAGTAACATATTTAAGATCTGTCAGGGAATATGCGGTACATTCAAATTAGATAATTTGAGGGGAATTTAGCAAAAAGTTAATGTTCAAATATGAAGGTAGAAACCACTAGGAATAGCATAGACTCTTAGGGTTCAATACAGAAACAGTTCCCATCCTAAGTCTACGAAATCAAAGAAGTATCTCTGTGGAATGAGCCACCTGATGAAACTGTGGATTTTGATTTGGGGATGCAGCAAAATCCCCAAAACAGAACTGAAAGGGAGCTCACAGAATTAAAACTTTGACCTTACTCTTTATACAACTTCAGAGCTCTTGCGAAGCCTGAAATTGGCTGAATGAGCCAGACCGGTGGGAATGTGTTGATGTTGTCTACACTGGTAAGGTCCGCTGGACAGAGCACTCTGAAGAAGGACAAAGTAGACGCAGTAGCTAAAGGAAACTAACAAAAAACAAGCATCTGGAAGAATGAAATTTCTATAGAAGACATAAATTTCCCTGACTTTTAAGATTGTAACCATGAGTAAAAAAGTATTATTCTCACATTGAGAAACCATTTCTGATCACTTTCCTAGGCAATTTTTAAACACGGAGCTCATTGAAATGAAGAAAACAAACTTTCTACCCTCATGAAACTCAAATTAGATTAGAGTGGGAGGAATAAAAAAGTGGTAAACAAATATATAAAATAATTATAGTCTTAATAAATGTTTTGCAGAAAATAAGTACCTGAAGAAAAAAAGAAAATAATAAATATATTAGCTGGACAGAACAAAGTGATGAGTATGTCTATTTCAGAGATATAAAAATTTAGAAATTAACATTATGCAAGCTTGCATATTTTAATGATAGATATAAAAGACAAATATTCTGTGCTCATACCCCGTTTTTTTCCCTATTCCCTGTCAGGGAAGATAGTGTTTTAAAATATTCATTGTCTGTCTCTTTCAAAGTTGTATTTCTTTGTACAGTTGGAACTTTTACTCTTTAGTGACCAAAGCTTCCTGTGCTTGTTGCCTCAGGAAAGGGGTGATGGAGTGGAAAGCAAAGAACACTGTGAGTCTCAAATAGGTTGGCATTATAGATACCTGTTATATAAAACAATCCTTCTGAGTAATGGCAAAATCTCTTACTGAGACTAGGAAATTAGACCATTGTCAAAAGTTGGAGAGATGAAAAGGTTGAGCATGGAGCAGGAAAGGTGAAAGCAAAAACTAACTAACTAACAAATAGATAAAACTTTCAGACTGAATCATAAATTTGGATTTAAGAACATAACAATGTGTGCCCCATTCCTTGATGACTCAGAATATAGCTTTAAAAAAAAAAAAACTGCAACTGAAGCCTGGCTGGTGTAGCTCACTGGATTGAGCCTGAGCTAGGAACCAGAGGGTCCCGGTTCGATTCCCGGGCGGGGCACATACCTGGGTTGTGGGCCAGGTCCCCAGTGAGGGTCATGTGAGAGGCAACCATACATTGCTGTTTCTCTCCCTCTCTTTCTCCCTCTCTTCCCCTCTCTCTAAAAATAAATAAATAAAATCTTAAAAAAATGTTGAATCACTTTGTTGCATACCTGAAGCTAATATACTATTGTGTGCTTACTATATTTTAATACATTTTTTTAAAAGAAAAAGGGAGGAAAGAAGGAAGGAAGGAAGGAAGAAAGGGAAACAAAAGCCTAAAGGATGGAAATTGGAATGCCATTTTAGCCTAAATTGAGGTACATCCAGTCTTTTCATTTCTTCCTACACAAGCAACCCAATCTTTCCGCTTTAGTTTCTGCAATTCATTCCCCAGTTTGTAATGTAATACAACTAACAATACTCTTGGCAATGTCGTCTGACTCTCACTTCTCAGGGACCTAATAAACCACTGTGGTTGACCAGCCTCACCGAGTACAGGCTTGTGGTTGGACAGGGTGTTTAACCTCTGAAACCCCAGTTCCTGTGTCTGTTAGCCAAGCCTCACTCACAAGAGCAGTATGAGGATGCAGTGTTGGTACTTCCTTGAGTCCCTCCATCCTCTCTTCATGGTAGTCACAATTACTATCGTCCCCTTTGTCGCTGCTGTGCTTAACTGTTAGGGTGGATTTGGTCTATCCAGTTCCCCAAAACTCCATTTGTGTCATTAAGAGTCTGCAGGTCAGGGACCCGGTTCTCTCTGTTTGACTTCCCTGACACTCCCTGCCGAACCGGTTCTGATGCTTAGCCTTTCTTCCTTTGGCATTTTTTTTTTTTTTCTCTCATTGTGTAGACACCAAATGAGCCTTGTGCGATCACCTACCACTTTCTCATCCAATTGAGCGTGTTTTAGTGCTGGGCTGTAAAGTAATGAATTGGGATCAAACCTGACATTTAGGCAAAGGAAGACCTGATCCAGGCATTGACTGGGATACACTTCCTGCAAAATGAGGATGTTTACTTCTAGCTGTTCATAAAGCCATCTCTCTATTACAAAATGATTTCTTTCTTTATTTATTGCTGTACTATTATAGTTGTCCCAATTTTACCCTGTTGCTCTCCCCAATATAATGCTTAATTGAATTAGGTGCCAATGATGCATTCTTATTTCTGTGCCTTAAAATTTTAAATTCTGTAATAAATAGTCATTCAATTGTAGGTTTTTCTTTTCTTCTAAACCAGGAAGATTGACTACTACCAACACCCTCCTACTGTGTGTGTGTGGGAGTAGAAACATCATTTGGAAAATATAGAGAGAAAAAAGTAGAGTTCTTAAAAAATTGCCCTGGCTGGTGTAGCTCAGTGGATTGAGCGCGGGCTGGGAACCAGACGATCCCGGTTCAATTCCTGGTCAGGGCACATGCCTGGGTTGCAGGTCAGGTCTCCAGTGAGGGCCATGTGAGAGGCAACCATACATTGCTGTTCCTCCCTCTCTTTCTCCCTCCCTTCTCCTCTCTCTAAAAAATAAATAAATAAAATATTTTAAAAAATTTAAAAAAATAAGACAAAACTTTATTTTAGCATGTTCCCATGAATTTGATTGCATTAGGCAGAAATCCTAAGGAAACTGACTCTAAGCACCTGATTACAATTTTGAATCCTACTATCCCTTTGAAATATTAGACCCCAGAAAGTTAATATTTCATAATGCTGCTTTTAAAACCACATTAAAATATTGCTTAGGTTGCCAATATGTCTCTTGCTTTCTAGTGCTTGGGAAATTTTTTTTGAAAAGTTAGCATTATCAACATTTTTCTCCCTGTTTTTAAGTTGTCCTATATTTACTTGGAAAGAAACCTCACCAAAGCAAACAATTCCTTTCATCCACATTCAGGCCATCCTCCAACTTCATCAAACGGCTGTCTCACACAGCCTCTCCTTTTTGCTAAAGTGGTTCCACGTGGCAGCATAAAACACAGAATATAAGTTAAAAGGAGGCAATGGAATATTGGCATCAACCAATTCTTGATGTCAAGAAAGAAAATGCTATAAAAACTTACCTATTAGTAAAGGGACCTAAAGGTGATTTGTGAATCCCATTCACTGTCCAAAAAAACATATAAATCCTGATGCCATTATCAACAGTAAACATTTCAAAGATAATGTAAAGTCAGTTACCTGAGCCCTCAAGGCTTAAAAGGACTTCTAGAGGGAACTGAAAATAAGAGCAGAAAACCTGCTGGAAAAACCAGCATATGATCATTTATGTTTACTGATATTTAAAAAAATGAAGAAATAATACATTATGTTTATAATTCAAATGATATAAACAAAATGTACCTGATAATGGCCTGGCATATAGTTTCTGCAATGCTTTATGAGGTGTTCTTACACATAAGTGGGTGGATCTGTAAAAATAGTATCAGCACAACATATGAGACAGCCTATCAAAGTAGTTCTGTGCAATAGGAGCAGATAGAGTAGATGGTGATGGGGGAGGAAGTATCTCCATTCTTAAAAAAAGTCTCAGACATTTTGTGATGGACATTCAGGTTAAAAATCACTGGAATATTGCTAATTTATCAAAAGGCACTTAAGTCTAGAATATTGTATCTTTATTTTAGACTCTTTTTTGGACTCTAGTCTTGAAGTATTTGTTGGCAAATTTGAGTAAATGAAAGAAAACTAATATAAAAGTATGTTCTTCAAGAAACTTACATTCTAGTAGAGAATGTAAGTTTCTAGTACAGAATGTAAGTCACAAATTCAAAAGTGTAATAAATAATTTAAAGTGTGCACCAGAAATAAGAGTATACTTTTGAGGGAAGAATTCGAAGATGGAGGGAATCAATTACTTCTCCCATGTTAAATTCAGAGAGGTTTCGTAAAGAACTAAGATTTGAGATAAAATTTAAAGGATAAATAGGTTTTTACCACAAAGGGAAGAAAAAAAAAAAGAACATACCACCAAATTCATATAAATGCATATTTTAAAATAAATATAAAATAATTCTCCATGTTTGATAAGATGTTTCAAATGACTGAAAGGAAAAAGAAGCAAGGAGAAAAACTAGTTATCATATACTAGATATCATGATTATTAAGCTGACATTAATTTTTTCAATCCTCAGTTTTCTCATCTATGAAAAAAGGGTGATAATCCTTATGGCAAATTTTCTTATAAGAACTCACTGAGCTCCACGTATAGAACCTCTTATAATAACCAATAAACAGCAATTGTATTTCCCTTTCTCCAACAACACCAAAAATAAAAAAAAATGATATGTGAACAAAGAAAATAAACACAATGAGAAATTATACTTAATTATGAAAAAGAGCTTGGCGGAGTTGTGAAAGAAATGATTGAATTCATTCTGCTCTATCTTATGCTACAAATCTACTGTTATTTCTTTGCTACAAGGATGATAAAAAATAATTAACATGTAAGTCTGATAAACATCCTGAAATGTCAGAATTAGCTGTCTCTAAATGAATATGTGGTTTCTTTAATATTTTTCAGGTACAATTTTCTATTTAGTGAATCCAATTTTCTGTTGCTTGTGACGTGGATTATGAGATCAGAGATAGGCTCTATTAAGCCAAAAAGATATATATTTAAAAAGGCAGCAAATCTTTCATTAGATGTGCATTACTTTCTGCTATATTTACATTACTCTGTAAATTGTCCCTGGTTCCTTAGGAGAGATTAATTCAACTAAATTCATTGCATGCTTGCTGACTTCTACAGGCCCTTTATTAGTTACCATATTTTAAAGCCTAGATACAGGTATGATTAAGAAATAGATATAATCTCAAGTAACTCATGTATATTAAGGGAAAAATGGAAGGTTACATTACTTACATTGATGTTAGAAAGACATAAATGCCATACATTTTCTACATCACATAAATATTATGTGAAGCTGCATAATTGAATCTTAGAAATTGTACTAATTATACAAATAATAACACTAACAGCATTAATTAATTAAATCAATTTGTAATTATTTGAAACTAAAGAGCACCAAGCATATTTTTCTGTTTGGGGTGGTACAAAATAAAACTCAGTGAAACTTCCATAATACTTTTTTTAAAGATTTTATTTACTTATTTTTAGAGAAAGGGGAAGGGAGGGAAAAAGAGAGGGAGAGAAGCATCAGTGTGTGGTTGCCTCTCACGTGGCCCCCACTGGGGACCTGGCCCACAACGAAGGCCTGTGCCCTGACTGGGAATCGAAGCGGCAACACTTTGGTTCGAAGCCTGTGCTCAGTCCACTGAGCTACACCAGTCAGGGCCCATATACTTTTAAAGTGAAGTTACACTTTATATATTTTAATAATGTTTTACATTGCATTAAAATCTAGATTTTTAATTCAATATGTAAAAAGAGAGAGGGGCAGATGAGGGACAGAGAACCCAAGAGATATATAAAAATGGTGAGAAAACATAGAAAGTAAGCGTGTTCTCCTTTGCTGTATTACATACTAATAAAATGCATTGGAAGGGAAATGATATTTGAACTGGATTTCAAATAATGAAGGAGAAAGGAAACAGAACATTATCTGAAGAAGAGAAAATAAGGACTAAAAAATATATATGTACCTGCATAGCATCATCAGAAAATGTTGGAAAGTCCATCACTATTAGGACAGAGTGGAGATATGGCAAGATAGAAAGACAAAAGTATAGGTTAAGCCAAATATTAGGGAGACTTAAATATAAGTCAGGAAGTTTAAACATTATCCTCTATGTAACAAAGATTGTACCCGATGTCTGTGGATGCAGCAATAGTATGGTTAGATTTCTGTTTGAGAAATACAGTGTTGACAGCAATGACTAGGATGGATTCAGGTTGTCCAAGAACATGCATATAGCATCACTCCCCATGAGAAATTAGGGTAGATTAATCTGAAAGGTGACAGTACTAAAAGGAAGAAGTTACCTACAGGGGACTGAGTGAGAAGGCCTCCTGAAAAAAAACAAATCTCTAATAATTCTTAAAAACATTAAAAAGCTTATTAATAAGATTGATGTGTTCATGGCTTCTTAGAACGCTATTTCAGGAATGAATGACTGTTAAAATATCATTTGCTCAACACTCTACCCAAATCAGAATCTCCTAAAACAGCAAAACAACCACATATGCGTTCTTCCTCATCTACCCGTACATGTCTATTGCATAGAACAATATGCAGTAATTTTCATTTCTTCTCATTTATCTTCATGATGAACAACACATTATTTTCTTTGCGCTTATTGTACCCTTAATTTTTATGCACTATATGTTACAAGTACACAATATCTCTGTGCCTCCTGGCTCCTTCATATTCTATGTCAGTGTGATAATTACAGTGAGCACCAAAGTATAGAGCTCACTGAGCGTTATTCTTCAGTAAAATTCAAGATATCAAAGAAAAAAACAGAGTAAACATTCTAGTACAATTAGCTAACGTAAGTAATAAATACCAGCACATAAGAAATAATTCAAATAGGATTTTGTTTGGTGGAAGAGGCATCATGTAATGAGTTTTACTCTCCGTACCCTTTTAGATTGGATCAACATATGAAATTCCTTTCACAGTAATAAGAAATTAGTTCAGGATGGGAAATTTTCTGAGCTGAATTGGCCTAATGAAGATGGACAGAATAGATCTCAGCTCTGAGATTATAATCAGGTAAATTTTCCCTGACAGTAAAGTATCAATTTATTAACTGCATTATAGATAATATGTTAAAATCATCCACAGCTACATAGATAATTTAGCCATGATTCATTAAGATAATATATAATTAGCTGGGTTTTTAATGTGGCAATCCTGTAATAAACCATGTTAACAGCATATATAAGGATATTTTGTAACTTACTCTACAAACATATTCATATATGCAAATCAAAAATAAATACTTTATTTTTAAGGCATGTACTTTTCAACACTGTTTCTGCAATGGTTGTCAATAAACACATCCTGTTCCCATCACCTGAAGATAGCTATTTGTACATCTTTAGCATGGAGAAAAAATTTAAAGTGATATGACATTTCATTTATTTTATTATATTTTTGACAGTGGTTATTACAGAGATCATTTTAGCAGCTTAAACCAAAATAGTGTATAAAGCAAAACATTATTTTATTGTTGTTGATCCCCTAAATAATGGAAGAGAAACACAAGATAGTTTTAAGCTTTGGTAAAATTATATTTCTAATTTTGGAAGTTCACACTATTGACAAATCTGGATTAGAAAGGGTTAGAGTAAATGTATAGGGAAAATTAAGAGACAATGTCAATGAAAAAGGCATGAAAGTGTAAAGGATGGAACAATGTAGTATTAATGGAGTTAAGAAAGTAGGAGAATATGTTACATTCTTTGGGAGATATTCTCAATATAACCTATTGATTACATGGCCACTTGAGTGAATGGCTAACTCACATGCCAGAGCCATTAATAGGGTTTATAGGAGGCGGGGCAGGTTTGGTGAAAACGTAATTAGTGGGTCCTTGCCTTTAACATTTTTTTACAAATAATTATAAAAATACGAGACAGAAGAAAATATTGGCCTCAAAGTATGATCTGTGAACCAGCAGCATTAACATCCCCTGGGAGGCAGAAAATAGGAAAGACAATCAGAATAGAGTGAGAAAGTTTAAAATCATCTAAGAGGACATTCACAGGAAGAGCTAGACTGAATGAAATACACTATGCAAAGATATAATGAGAACCAAGGTTCCGATTTTATTCAGGAAGGTCATTGAATAGTAAGCAGAATAGCATAAATATATTCATATGTGTATCTCTTGGGAATATTTCTAAACAACAAATGCAAAGAGAATAACTTTAAAAAGATTGCCAACCACATAAAAATTTAAGGTGATAAGAAACTTCTCAATGGAGATATATATACTGCAATAGAACATGTTAAAATAACTTCGATGAAATGTTCTATAAGAAGAAGAAAAACCCAGAAATATGGTCTTATTTTTTAAAAAAAGAATGGAAATAAATACAGCATTTAATACACACATGCATTAATATCAACATTCTTTGTTGCAAAGAAAAAATACTGAGAAAAATAAACAATAAAAAATGGTCAGTAACTTTTTCCACACAAAGGGATTTTCTATGATTTTTCATCATTACATTTGTTATTATCTAAACATGCATTAATTATGTAATGAAATAATGATTATTTTAAAAGTAAACATTGATTATTCACAACTACTTGAAGATCATTTAAAACTAGTTCAGAGTTTTAATTACTTTCAATGATGGTTGCTTAAGGGGAAATAAATGTATCAACATTTTCCATTCTTCTCTTTTCCTCTTTCATGAGGGTGATCAATATTTTCCACAAACAAAAAGAATACTAATCGGAGTCTGAGTGTTTTACACAGGCTGTGGCCGTGTGGGATGGGGAAGGGTAATTAACAATTACTGAATAGGTTACAGGCCACTCTTCCTCCTGTGTGCTTTATTTACTAAGAAGTTTAATCTTTCACAAGTTCATAGGTATCTCAAATGCTGAAAATGATCACAAACTTTTTAGTTTGCAATAATGTAGGGGTTGTGAAGTTTTATAGACTTCCTGTACACCCTTCCTTTAGCTTCTGACACTACCATTTCACACAACTATGGTGCGTGTATCGATACAAAGAAACTACCACTGGTACAAAACTGTGAGCAGAGTACACACTTCACTTGAATTTCCCCGTTTCCACCAATGCCCCTTTTTTAATGTTTCAGAATCCATCCCAGAATACTACACTGCCATTTACTCATTTTTGTCTTTTTACCCTTCTCTAACCTGTGATAATTTCTCCATATTCCCATTTTTATTGAAAATCTGTCTTTTTGGAGGTATTATTGACATATAACACTATGTTAGTTTCAAGGGTACAACATGATTCAATATTTGCATATAACATGAAATGTTCACACAATGAGTCTAGTTGATATCATCACCATACATAGTTAAATATATTTTTCTTGAAAAAAGAACTTTGAAGATTTACTTTCTTAGTAACTATCAAATATGCTATATAGTATTATTAACTACAGTCACCGTGACATACATTATATTCCCATGAATTTTTATTTAATAATGGAAAGTTTGTAGCTTTTGAACCCCTTCACCCATTCTGCTTCACTGCTTTGCCCTGCTTCTGGAAACCACCATTTTTTCTCTATATCTATGAGTTCATTTTTTGTTTTTGATTTTCATTTTGGGTTTTTTTTTTAGATTACACATATAAGTGAGATCATACTGTATTTATTTTTCTCTGACTTATTTCACCTAGCATAGTACCCTCAAGGCTCATCCATTTTATAGCAAATGGCAGGGTTTCCTTCTTTTCTAGGACTGAGTAATAGTCCATTCATTCATCCATTGATGGACACTTAGGTTGTTTCCATATCTTGGCTGTTTTAAATAATGCTGCAATGAACATGTGTGTGCATATATCTTTTCAGGTTAGTGTTTTTGTATTCTTCAGATAAACTTGCAGAAGTGAAATGGCTCAATTATATGGTAGTTTAATTTTTATTTTTTAAAAAGGTTTTATTTATTTCTAGAGAGAGGGGAAAGGAAGAAGCAAGAGAGGCAAAGAAACATCAATGTGTGGTTGCCTCTCATGTGTCTCTTACTGGGGACCTGGCCTGCAACCCAGACATGTGCCCAGACTGGGAATTGAACTGGTGACACTTTGGTTCACTGGCCGGCACTCAGTCCGCTGAGCCACACCAACCAGGACGAATTTTTAATCTTTGGAGGAGCCTCCATATTATTTTCCACAGTGACTGCACCACTGTATATTCCCACCAACAATGCACAACAGCTTCTTTTTCTCTACATCCTTGCCAGCACTTGTTTCTTGTGTTTTTATAATAGCCATTCTGGCAAGTGTGAGGTGGCATGTTCATTGCAGGCTTGATTTGCTTTTCTTTGCATTTCCATGACAGTTAGTGATGTTGAGCACATTTTCATGTACACGTGGGCTATCTGAATGTCTTCTTTGAAAAAATGTTTATTCAGATCTTCTGTCCATATTTTAATCAGATTATTATTATTATTATTTTGCTATTGGAGTGTGAATTCTTTTTTAATTTTGCAATTAGCCTCTTATCAGATATGTGATTTTCAAATATTTTCTGCCATTCAATAGGTTGTCTTTTCATTTCGCTGACAGTTTCCTTTGCTGTGCAGAAGTGTTTTAGTTTGATACAATCCCATCTAATTGATTTTTGCTTCTTTTGTTTGTCCTTTTAATATCTAATCTAAAAAATCATCACCAAGACTGAAAAAAGCTTACCGCCTGTGTCTTCTAAGAGTTTTATTGTTTCAGGTCTTACATTCAAGTAATTTTGTGTTAATTATACACGTGGTGTAAGATAGTGGTTCAACTGCATTCTTTTACATGTGGCTGTCCAATTTCCCCAGCAACATTTATTGATGAGACTGTCTTTTCCTCATTATTTATTCTTGACTCCTTTGTAAACTAATTGGCCATAATATATGTGTGAGATTACTCCGGGCTCTGTATTCTGTTATGTTGATGTATATGTTTGTTTTTATACCGATATTCTACTGCTTTGATTACTATAGCTTTGTAATATAATTTGAAATCAGGGAGTATGATGCCTCCAGCAGATATGATACAATGAAACAACAAGATTAAATACAGTGTATGAGACAAGAGAGATAAACGGAATCTCAATACATCCTCAAATATTAGAAAAAATAATGAGACCTATTTTCTATATAGCATTGAATTAAATAATCAAATGCATTACATATAAAGTCCTCAGAACAATTCTAAAAGAAAGATACAATCATACTCCTTATTCTGTAGATAAGAAAACAATCTCAATGATGGTGTCACTATTTGCACGTGTCTATGTCTGGCATGTTCACTACTGCATTCAATGAGCCTAGCACTCTGCATCCATGCATATTGGATGGCACCATACATCCATGCATATTTTATGGATAAATGAATTTCTGAAATAGGATAATGTAATTCCCTAATCACTATAAAGTCCATTTTCTGACAAATCACCTTTATTAGTTCACAGGTTTTCTGGCATCATTATGATCCCCACATTAAAAGGAAAAAGCTTGTGTGCTGCTTGCTACCTGCTTAAAGACAGCACTGCAGTCACCTCCCCTAGCTGTGAAACTTCAAATCTTATATTTACTGGTAATTTTTCTTTCAGAGGCCTTTGCCTCTAGGTTATCTCTTGTTTAAATAAATCCCACATGAGGGTTAAGCTAAGGATGAAGAGAATTCTTAACACCAGTTGTTCTTTTGGAAACTTCAAAGCAGGCTCCCAAGAATGTTGATTCTCTCAACAAAGATTTTGAGCTCCAGAATTTTAAGTGTTATCTAAATATAGCAAAAGTAGAGCATGAGATAGCAATCTTGGGTGAAAATAATCCTAATTGGGGAATTAGATGTGAGGAAATATGTACTTTGGATGATGGAGACATAAACGAGCAAGGTAGACTAATTGAAGGTGGATTAATCACTAAAGCAAAGGGAATAATAACAATAATACTAATACGTTTTATATTTCATAAATTTGACCAAGGCTGGCCTTATTAGAGAAATCAAGTTGATTAATATTAGGAAGTTATCTGAAAATTTCTGTCTACTAGTTTAATGCCAAAACCCATTCACTAGGAAAAATAAAGTTAAGGGTAGACTGTTATCATTCACCTGTGGTTATTCACTGTATGATGATTTGCTAACCTTCCACTTATCCTTATTGCTTCAGGAGTTATTTTCCCCACTTACCCTCATGATGACACAGCCATATGGTAATGGAGTAAGAAAGCAATACAGTGAGGAATAAACTGGGTACCTTCTCGCCACCACCACCTATTCACAATATGTCCTGGAAAAATCATTTATATATCTGAATTGTTGCTATGATATTACAAATAGAATATCTTACTATATATGCTAACTTGAAAGAGGAAACACAATTTTGATTGATAAAATGCTTTATACATTGTAAAACATCACACACACATACACACATACAGACTTATAGTATGACATTCACTATTATATTTGAATGATTTTTACTTATTTTTTATTTTTTAAAGATTTTATTTATTTATTTTTAGAGAGAGGGGAAGGGAGGGAGAAAGAGAGGGAGAGAAACATTAGTGTGTGGTTGCCTCTTATGTGCTCCCTACTGAGGACCTGGCCCACAACCCAGGCATGTGCCCTGACTGGGAATCGAACTGGTGACCCTTTGGTTCGCAGTTCACGCTCAGTCCACTGAGCTACACCAGCCAGGGCAATATTTGAATGATTTTTAAATCTTACACTTGATATGCTTAATTCAGACTAGGTATCTATTTATATTATTTTGCAAGACTATACATCAGGTGCTCATCTTTTATTCATTTTAATTATATTCCTGTATGTCTGTCATTTTAAATTCAACAGGCAAAATTTGCCTCATCTGAGTAGGAAACTATTTGTTCAAACCCATATATAGAGAAATTAGTGCAGTGCCCCTGGAATATACCCTCATTAGATTCTATCAAAATCAGATGCCCACTTACCATGCATACAACTCTTCATGTAAAATAAAACAAAGACAAACCTTAACAATCACATTATTAAAGGCACAAACACCTCAAAAAATAAAAACTAAACACTTACTATTTTTTGTCAAATGATCAGTTGGTAGAATTTTACCTAAGTACAGAGAAGGTCTAAGAATCACTAACCTGGGTGAAGACCAGCATAAAGACAAAGCCTCAAGAAGGAAACTGAAAAGTTAGGGAGCGGAAGATTCAGACATATAAAATACATTGTCTAGTGGCATTTGTTGAGTGATTTGCTTTCCTTCCTAATATTATCTCTATGCAGAAATATTATCAATGCAACTCCCCTCGGTAGAACAAACAAACAAACAAATCAGACATCTCCCCAACCTCTGTCACTCTTTCCAACCCCTACTGTGCTCCAGCTAATGCAAAATATGCTTTGGTATAATTTTGTTACAGAATAGTTACTCAGATAAATAGCGTAGATGCATTTTAATGAGATCTTTGAAACAGATGGGGATATTGTAGCTGCCCTTATTCCTTTTGCTTGAACAATGAACTTTGTAATTAGCAGTATGGTAAACATTTTTTTAAGGAAGGATAGAAACTGAATTCATTTTTAGGCTGCCATACGGAAATGCATGAAATAGAGGAGATCCATAGGCAAGATTTTTTTTTTTTACTTATTTGCTTTGCAATGTATATTTTAAAAAACTATGTGCTGTTTTCTACATTCCGTCATTATTTACCTCTGTGTAGTTTCATTTAAGTAAACAATTTGCTAACTGCAAATTAAATGGAGGAGATAGTCTCTTAAAATTTTTTCCTTTCATGTCTGACCCTCTGATTTTCTTTCATCATCAAACAGTTGTTTTTATTCTTCTTTGTTGCCCTTAGGTGGTTTTTCCTTGTTAATGTTGAATGTTTTCCTCTTCTATTTATCTTTTCTACCTTTTATTTTCTAGCCAAACATGTACAGAGTAACATAACTTTATAGCAGTAATTTTTTTCTCTGCTTAGATGTACAGATGGTATGCTCTGAAAAATTTACTAGCAAAAGATAAGAAGGTAAATTTTTAAATATTCTGTCGCCCACATAACTGTCAGAAAGGGAGTCTTTCTGACACAGGCCTAAATATTTTAATATATGCTAAATAAAGTGACATATTACTATTTTACTCCATAAAAAACTGTTTTCCCTTGTTGCTCAGGAAATACATTTACATGAACTTGTTATTTTTAGACTTCGTAATGAGACTCAAAATCTGGTCTATCTGTTTTGTATATTGAATGTGATCACTGACAATATCTCTGTTTCACTGGATTAGCTCTATAATTTTTCTCCTTTTTTTCTCCAGACATGTTGCCTTGAATAGTTATATAAGCCAGAACCAAAACAAATTGCACCTTTATTATCATGCTGTTCCTTTTCCTGCAACCTCTGACGTTGAGCACTCCACCTTTCAGTCACATTCTGAACCCTTTCAAGTGCATTCTTGGCTCTGATCTCTTTGTTCTCGCCCAAACTCCTCTTCTGGTTGGAAAAACTTTCCTCCCGCTTTAAGATTCCACTGAAGATCACCCTTTTGCAAAACTTCTCCATTCTCCCAGCACCGTCTTTGCTAAATTTGTATGTTTAGACATTGGGGTCCAATGGACTTAGTTTTCTTTTAGGAATTTACCCCACATCTTCGGCATTTGCCAATCTCTCTTTTTCGAAGTGAGGCTACAACAAGCCCGAAGATCAGTGGAGAAAACATCTCAGAGGTCCCTCAGCATGCAGCAGAGGCAGCAGTGGGAAAGCTCTTCCTCATCAAGGGTAGGGCAGGCCAAACAGCCTAAACTGGGTCAGCAATACAGACCAGCGCCAAAGAATTTAGAAATTCTCTGCATGGTTGCTGCAACCACTACACCACAAAAAAATGTAATAGAGATTTTTAGAAAGCAATAAGGACTAGATAATTAATGTGTTGTATGTATTAGTCATCTTCACTACTATGAATTTCTTGAAATAATGGCTACATAATCTATCACAACATCCCCAGAAAACAGTGTTTGGACTATAGAAAATGCTCACTAGTCATATGTTGAATAAGTTAATTTTAAAAAGAGAACCATCCACTGAATTACAGTTAAATGACAAACTAAAGAGAAGATTCTTCAAAGAATCCCAATATTCAAATAGGGATTCTACACATGTTTAAATGAGATCCATTTCACTGAATATTTCTCCCTATGATGGGGAAATTCCCGACAGAGTTCTCTATGTCATACAGTGTTTAGCATTATGTGATGCATGCATTTTGGGGGGGGAGAGGGTTAAGTGATTCTAATAGTATGCCAAGTCAATTTGTTTGCACCCATAAAGCATATCTATCTTTCACTTATTTTCTTCTTTACCATGTGCTTAATTAATCTTTAATCCCGTAAAAAACTTTTCAGTCAATGTAACTAGTCCTGACAGCATCCACTAAGCAAATGTGTGTTCTTTCAAGAAAGATTTCAGGAACTTTCACCATAGATGTCTTATGGGCCATACAAAGGCATAACCCTGGAAGAAATATCTTCTACAATTTTCTTCAAAGCAAGTAACATAAAAATTCACTAAAACATCGTGTTGCAAGGATGCTTGGAAACCTCCTCATGATAGCTGTCGTGTTGTTGGACTGAGGATTTTCAGATGAATAGATCAGAAGCAGTGAGTTGAGCTTTAAGAGAAATATCCTCAAGTTTTTAGAAACTAACATTGACATTTGCTGGAAATAAAAACAAGATGCCTCCTAAGAATGAACATAACTGGATAAATTAGTTTTATGGGCAACATTTTATTGCCATTAGTAAGAATAAGATTTATGGTAAGAAAGTTCTTACTAAATACAGCTAAGTGCTATGTAGGTAAGATTATTTTTAAATACTGGTTAATTCCTCCATTGTCTATATGTATCATAAAGAAAAAGTTTGTATAAAGGAAGAGAAAAAAGAAGACAGAACCATCTGTGTAACCAAAGAGAATAGCAAAGTATTATAGAAAGCAAATATTCGGCCTAATATTTTTTTTATATATGAGATGTTCTTTCTGTAGGCTTAGGATTTTTTTTTTTTTAAGATTTAACCTAAAAAGTACACACATTTGTTCAGTTTTATACTTTTGTTTGTAAATCAGCCTCTTTCTTCTACTTATTACTATATAATGTTATTTCAGAATGTGTACAATTTATTTTATCCAAAATTTAGAAAAAGAAACCATGAGTGAAACTTGGCGAGCTGTTAAAACAGCCGAGTTAACGGTTTTACTGCCTATACAATGGTTAACAATTCCAGTTATGCCCACCTACTTCATGGTGCTAACGTGGTGATTTCAGGATTATAGCCCATACGAGGTCTCTAGTGGGGCCCTTGGCACACAGTAAATTCACAATAGTTTATTTCAGTTCCTTTACATTACTGAATCACAACGTAATTTCCTTTCTGCCTGAAATCTGCTACTGTCAATTCTATATTTTGAGTCTCCTTTTCCTACCAAACGAGATTTTGATTTATCATCCTCCAAATACCAACTCACCCTCATTACTTCCTTTTCCTTATATCTCACTCACATTTTACTCATACTAATATTGCCCACTCATAACCTCAGACATTTTTGTTCTATTTTTTCCCCATTCCACATTGTGGTCTCGGTTCACATACTCCCTCACCCAGCGTTTCTATAGGGTCCTGCTTCTAGCCTTCCTCCTCATCAACCCCATGCACTGCTGTCAGGGAGACTCAGGGCTGATGTACAATTCCCCTGCTTTCTCCCCATCAGAGGGTTAAAATAAAGTCAAAATTCCTTCCTCTGGCCTATAAGACCACTCATGAAATAGGTCTCCCTGATCTCAATGCAGCCCTCCACATTTTCTCAACAATTTTCTCTTCTGTTATTGTTTCTATATTTTGCTATTCCTTTGTTATAAAAAAAACTTACCTATCTTTTCTGAAGTTCAAATTAAATAACTCTCCTTGTTAGACTTCTAATGAATTCTATAGAGAGAATGAACTACTTGGCTTTATGCATGATTAGGCCCATTATCAATTTCCACTAGAGTACTTTGGTTATTAAGATTCCTCAACTTACTTAGATATGCACACACATGCCTTATTTTTTCACACAACTGTACCCTCAACTATGCCATAAAAATTTACTGCCAGATCATGCCACTCTTAAAAATATTTTAGGCTTATACCATAATTTGCAGTTACTTTGATTATCAGAACAATCTCATTACTGTTTTTCAATCTTAAAGGTGCTTATGTTAAAACCCTAATTTAGCTTATGTTTTATACTTTTTAAAAACTTTTTAATTGAAATATATTTGATATATATCATTGTATAAATTTAAGGTGTAAGATATGTGATTTGATACATTTATGTATTATATTATTGCCATCGTGGTGATAACTAGCACTTCTATCAGGTCACATGGTTAGCATGTCTTTTTAACTTTTTGAATAATTAAGATCTAGTCTCTTAGCAAGTCTGATATTTATGACAAAATAGTCTATATTCACTACACTGTGCATTAGGTCTCTAAGACTTAGTTACTACTCATTTCAAGTTTTTACCCTTAAACAACATTTGTCCTATGCCATTATTTTACTCTGTTTTATGAGTTTGACTTTCTTAGATTTTATATATAAGTGATACCATATGTATTTGGCTTTGTCTGTCTGACTTATTTCACTTAACATAATGTCTTCAAGTTTCATTCATGTTGTCACGAGTGGCAGGATGTTCTTCTCTCTCACGGCTGAACAACATTGCAACGGGCGGGGGGGGGTTGTTGTGCACGTGTGTATGACCTCACATCTTTTTAAAATATTCATTCTTCAATGGGCACTTAGGCTGTTTCCATGTCTTGGCTATTGGGAATAAGGCTGCAGTGAACATGTGAATGAATATGTCTATTCGGTGTCTTCTTTTCATTGCCTGTTTGTAGTATGTGCCTGGATGTGGAGTTGCTCCATCACATGGTAGCTTGATTCTTAATTTCTCAGGAACCTCCATATCGTTTTCCATAGTGGCTGAACCAATTTATATTCCCACCGACAGTGTATACGGGTTCCATTTTCTCCACATCCACACTAACATTAGTTATTTTTTTCTTTTTGATGATAGCAATTTTAACAGGTATGAAGTGATATCTCATTGGAGTTTTAATTTGCGTTTCCCTGATGATTAGCGAAGTTGAGCATCTTTGGCTATCTGTACCTATTGGCTATTTGTGTGTCTTTTTTGAAAAACAAGATCTGTTTTGTTATCTTCCCATTGTTTAATTGGATTGTCATTTTGTTATTGAGTTGTATGGGTTCTTTATATATATTGGAGATTAATTTCTTATCAGACATATGGCTTGCAAACTTCCCATTCTATAGGTTGCCTTTTCATTTTGATTGTTTCTATTGCTGTACAAATGCTTTAAAGTTTGATGTAGTCCAAGTTATTGAATTTTGAAAAGAAAATAGGTACACTTTGTTCAGTTGATGCTAGTCATCTGGAGCTCATGACAAATATACATTAATACAGTCGAGAGAATACTCCAGCAAAATGTTGGTTTTATCATTATTTTATTTCCAGAATTCATACAGTGTCACTTCAGATATGGCTACTTTGGGGCAAATTTTACAAATTGGAACTGGTGGCAGCAGCCAGATACCAGGTCTTATTTGAGGTGCTGTTATTTTCCATATGGCTTATTGAAATCATTTAATTTTAATATCCATATTTCTTCTGTTCTCCGTGTATCTGAAATTCCAGAGCTGAGTTCAACATAGGTCAATCTATTGACATAGCATCTACACTCTTTTGAATAGATCTTTTCATATATCCTTCCTAGTGGTATGGAATTGCTTACGCATGTGTAACCTGTTTTTTAGATTAGGTTTGTCTCTTTTCCACCGGAGAATGCATCAGCTGAAAAATATTCTTCATTGGATTTCTGACACGAAGTTGTCATTAATACTTTTGTGATGGATTCCTTACAGCTCAGTAAATACCGTTTTTTCTATTTGCATTCAAAGCTGTATCATTTAGGTCTCCTAACCCTCTAGCTGTGGTTAGTGGTCCAAATATACCTACTGAACTACCCAAGGCTAACTTTACCACAGGGGAGAGGATGGATGTCTCTTGAGCCAATGGACAAGCTACTTGAATCTAAGGATAGCTCCTCAAATTGCCCCTCCTTGCTTACAAATAATGAATGGAATTTTCACTGAGCTGCCCTGGCACTGTCTGAAATCCAGAGCTTCACAAACTTATGCTCTGGGACATACAAACCTTGTACTCAACTTGCCTCCAGATGGGGCTGAAAAACACAGTAAAAGTAGCAAAGAGTTACTGCATTTCCTGATGTTTGCACAAGTTATAAATATGAAAAGCCTCTCTCTCTTCATAATATTTAAACCTTTCTCAGAACCACATACTTACTGAAAAAAAAATCTTCACAATCACATATACATTTTAATGGCTACCCATGAACAGTTCAAAGTCAAGATGCAGCAAGTCACAAATTAGTGCTTTTCATGAAGTTCACATGTTTCTATTAAGTCAAATGTCTTATAAAATGGCCATTCACCTGTCTAAAAATAACATCTCATCTGTGGACATTATCTCATGTGTTAGAATCACTAATCAAGTCTGTAATAGTTAAGACAAAAGCACAACTTACAAAATGGACAGTGTGGCACAGGACTGGCCTTGCAAACCACCGTAGTGAATAATCTACATTGTCTACTTTTACTAAATCATCACTAAAATTTAAACTCAGTCAATCAAGACCCTCTGAGAAGTTTTCATTCTTACTTAGCTACCAAGTCTCTTTCTTTGGAGGTTTTTTGAAATCTTGGGCACAATACATGATATGCTAACATTTCCTGTGAGTCAAACTTGCTCCCTCTGCCCCAGAAGTACAGACATTGCACAGAGCAAGTGAGAACTTGGGTGGGTTTTCTGCTTCTGCTGCAGCAGAGCTAAGAAGGAGAGAGTGGTGAGGACATGCTCTCAACCCAAAAGTAGCTACTGAAGAAGGTTGTCATTAGTGTTACTTAAAATAGAAGCGATAGGTGTTTGGCTCAAGGTAGACACATAGAGATAGGAGCTTTTATTGTTAGCATCACTATAATCTATTCCTTGGCCTAGATCAGACCTATTGAGTTTTCCACACATTTTTTCTATAAGCCTCTCTGGTCCTTCTGAAGCCTTCTACATTCAAGTAAAGGGAAGAACTCCTGTTATTCCAACTTAATGTAGAAAAGCAGTATGAGTCAATCTAAATAAAAAATGAACAATTTACTCCAGATACAATGAGTAATATATTCGCTTTTATTCTCAGGACAGCACATTTTAAGATTAAATAATGCAATCTAATGTTTTAATAAGCTAACAAATTGGGAAACAACATGCACACTAATAAGTAAATAAACAAAGTAAGTGTAATAATACAATGTAAAATTGAAGCAGACAGGTGTGTTATTTATTAGAAAGAAACCAGGTGAAGGTGGCTAGGGAAAGCTGCTTGGAGAAAGGAGCCCAGAGCATTTGGTTTCCATGGAATTCTACCTCATTTCCTGAATTTCTGTGAACTAAATGTAATTTTAAGTAACATAGCTAAAAGAGAAATATTGAATTTTTGGTTTCTTTCATGTGTCTTTCTGTTTCAGTCACGAAAAAGGAAAGAACAACATATGTTTGACAAAGTAACATCAATAACTGTAAACATTAGTTTACTTTGTCAATAACAGAATTAGTCATAAATATTGCATTTTATAGTAGGGAAGAGAAAAGTGTATGTTGTAGAAAAAACAACTTACTGAAGGCAGCTGAGATTGCTGTGAAAAAATGCCCAATGGCACTGAAAATAAAGCAGAGTGGACTTCCGGGATCCATATTTGATTTTGACACAGAAAATGTGTAAATATAAGGACCACTTCAGAGCTGATACACATCACCTTTCTTTTGTTTTATTCATTTTTAGCAGAGTCTGAGTAATTTGCATTCACCTAACAAATGTAACTTTTTTGCTTATGGATAAGTTATATTTGAATCTGATCATATTCTATTCCTTCCATTTTTATGGGAACACAGATTGTTAACAAAGACATTTCAGAAGATTTTACAAAAAAGATGCAGTACATACATAATTTCGGAACTTAAGAAATGTTGGGGAAAAGTGTCAGTATTTTTAAACTATAAATTCCTTAAATATAAATCTTGAGTTGAGTAAAACTAATTTGTACCTTATTGGAGAAATGTTGAAATTCCAAGCAAATGGTAAGTTTAGACATTTTCTAACTGATCAGAGAGAGAATCACGTCCCTTCTCACTCTGTCTCTGGCCAAAGAAGATTTCCAAGGTTTTAGTAAAATATAAGTCCAGCTCCCTTCCTAATACATAACACTGAGTAAATGCACACATTATTCCGCTTGAGTGAAAACACCACTAACTGAACCAACAAAGCTCAACAATTTGTTTCAAAATAAATGTCTTTTTTTTTGTGTTCACTAAATGGGACTACATTCACTATCTTTTCATTCTATATAATTATAGCAGATGGGAACATTTTCCCTTAGATTGAGAACTTGGCATTTTACATGTTTAATTTGGCTCAAGATACAACATTTATAGAACTGCATTCCAAGTAGTGATTTTCTAAAAGATTCCCTATTGAGTATAAATGTGATTATGTTAAATATTCCACCCATAAATTATAAACCTAACCCTAAAGTTTATTCCTTAGGCATAAAACAAAAACATAGGCTGTTTTTGTTATATTTTTTAGGCCACTGAACAGAAATCTATAAACTGCCACTCCAGGGTAATAACTGACTTAACATTTGAATATGAACACAATTAGCTTTAGCTAATTCTCAGGATGATATATTAAGCATATTTATTATGATTTCATTATTGTATATTGATTAATATCAAGTCAGTTTCTACATGACTGGCAGGCAAGAGGCCTGCAGTAGATGTCAGAGAGAATTTGGATGATCTCAGTCAAGGATATCTCTGCTTCTGCTCTTTTGTGGTCATTCTTCTTGAAGGAGGGGACTAGGCCACAGACACACCTAGCACAAATCATTCAATCAATGCTGATTTTTAGAAGAGAGAGAGAGGAAGCCAGACCAGCTTAAAAGACCCTTATGTCAGGTGACCAAGAAAACTGTAACAAGTGAATGACTTGCTGTGGCAGGTTTGGCATCAATGCTTAAACTGCAGGAAATCTCAAAGTTTATTCAGTACAAGTCGATACCTGGGACAGGAGGTCACCATGAGAACTCTGCCAGTGACCAACTGCATTTGGCTAATATCTTTGATGAAAACATAGTGACAAAAGGAAAAATGTTGAAAGGACAAAAGCAATTTCAAGAAGGATTAAATTAAAATTATAGAGTTTGGGGATGATCAAGGTGTTCCCTGGAGCTCAGTGAAAGCAGCACTCCACCTCAGACAAAAGAAGGGAAGGAAAAAAAAATGCTTCTGCTAACACTGGTCAACAGTGTATTACATGAAGATCTTAGAAAGAATGAATATACCCTGCATAAAAAAATAAAGGCATGAGGAAAAGCAGGGATCGTAAGTAAGTTAAAGGATGGCTGAAGCTAGAAATATGCACAAAAAAGAAAAAGAGCAGAATCTCATTGCCTCTGAGCTACACAGATCATGGCATGCTTTTTCTATACAGAACAGTTTAAAAAAATTATTACATATGCCCTTAGAAACTCATCACTCTAAGAGAGCTCAACATCATCTTGACTACTGGTCACTAAGCACAACCTGAAAACCTGTGAGTAAGAGATGAGTATAGTTTTTTTTTTTTTAATTATTTTTTTATTTTTAAAAATGTGGTAAAGATTTTATTTTTTTATTTTTAGAGAGAAGGGAAGGGAGGGAGAAAGAGAGGAAGAGAAACAGCAATGTATGGTTGCCTCTCATATGGCCCTCACTGGGGACCTGGCCTGCAACCCAGGCATGTGCCCTGACTGGGAATCGAACTGGGACCCTTTGGTTCCCAGCTCACACTCAATCCAGTACAACAGTAAGATTAGCAAATATTAAATAAGGAAGAAACTACAGACCTATGGCAAAAAACAAAACAACAACAACAAAAACCTGGCAACACCAATGTCTGGTATGGAGCAAAAGGATCTTTCTTTCTTCTCTGGTAGGAATTCAAATGGTAAAACCACTTTGGGAGGTAGTTTGGCAGTACCTTAGAAACCCAAACATCACTTCACCATTCAATCAAGCAACTCGTTCCTAGGCATTTACCCAACTGATTTGAAAATTATACCCATGTAAAAACCTGCATACTAATGTTTTTTCAGCTTTATTCATAATCATGAAAACCAAGAAACTATTAAGATGTCCTTCAACAAATGAAAGGGTACAAAATTGTAGCATACCCATACAATGGAATATTACTTAGTGATAAAATGGCATGATCTATAAAGTCACACAAAGACATGGATTAATATCAAATGCATACTACAAAGTTAAAAAAAAGGCAGTCTGCAAATGTTTAATGGTGCATGATTGGGTTTACAGGAATTAAATGATCACATTCAAGAAAAGGCAAAACTATATGGACAGTAAAAAATAAATCTCTGGTTTCAGATTAGGTGCTACTTTCTTAGAGAAGACATCAAAAGCACAAGCATGAAAAAAATAAATCAGCTGGACAACATCAAAATTAAGAACTCTGTGCTTCAAAGGACACCATCAAAAAAGTGAAAAGACGTATCCACCAAATGTGAGAAAATATGCGCTAATTACATAGTTGTAAGTGTTTGAAAAGGTACTCTCATGTGCACAGGGCTCAGACTCCCACACAGACACATAAGAATAGGCCTTGGGCTTGGAACACACCTTTATCAAAAAATAAAGAGCCCACACAGCCTCTGCCAGGCTTATCACTGTGTGTGAGAGTGTCTTTTCCTGTTTCGAGCTCAGTAACTCTTCTCTCGTCTCTGATCAAAGCATGCTCACTGTATGGTATCTAGCCAACCCCACTGTTGTGTTGAGGAGAGAGGACAGGGTTCTTCCCCAGCACAGAAGGATGTGCATAGGCAAATTGTCCTGCTCCTACACACTACTGAAGCTGATCTTGCTGTCTCTTTTCTATGGAAGTAAAGCGTTGTTCTTCCCAGTGCACGACTGTGTTGTCTTTTCCTTGGAATTCTGACACCGAAATGCTGTGGGCAGAAAGAAGTGTTTGGAGTCCTGCCTGGGAATGGTAACCAGTGCACACTACTTGATTACCAATAGGGAGTTATATATAGAATATATTAAGAACTCTAACAATGCAATAATAAAAAGAGAAATAACCATGTTTCAAAAAAAAAAAAAGAAGCTGGCAAGGAATCTAAATAGACATTTCTCCAAAGAAGATATGCAAGTGGTCATTCAGCACATGGAAAGATGTTCAATGTCATCATTAGCCCCCAGAGAAATGCAAATCAAAACCCCTATGAAATATATCTATACATACTGTGATGTCTATAACCAAAAATATTTAAAAAGGAAAATAACAAGAGTGAGGGGTGGATAAAGTAAAGAATTTGGAACCCTTATACCCTGCCAGTGGGAATGTAAAATGATTCAGCCACTTTGGAAATAATCTGGTAGATCCTCAAAAACATAAGCACAGGGTTGCCATATTAATCAGAAATTTCACTCTTAAAGAAATGAAAACATATGCCTGCGCCCTCGCACACAAACACACACGGAATACACAGCTGCTGCTCGCAGCATTCTACCTAAGGCCAAAATGTGGAAAACGTCCAAATGTCCATTAACAGATTAGTAGTTAAATAAACCATGTTACACTTATATAATAGAATATTATTCGATGATAAAAATAATGAAGTGAAAAAGTTAAAATTTCAGCTTCCAGTCTGGCATGTAAGAAACTTGAAAGTGTCTACTTCGTCCTAACGCAAACAACTGTGTTAACAAAAATGTTATCCTCCCCCCTCAAATCAGTTAAAAATAAGGGGTGAGCACAATACCAATATGAGGGAAAGAAATGAAGAGTGAAAAATCAAGAAATGTTCTTCAGCCTGGTGATCAGACCAACAGGAAAAACTGATTAAAAATAACAGCATTGACTGACCCAACATTGCACGTCAGTGGCATGGTCGACTCAATGAAGGGCCATGAATTGTTTGACCATGTGTTGAGTACTAAGGGAATAATCAAGAGCAGAAGCATACAAGGCACATAATGAACAACATGCAAATAATTTCCCTGGCCATGGATGCCACATATATATAGCTGGGGAAAGTGTTCTGGGCTTGGACAAGGTCCATGTCAAGTCTGCTCAGGAGCATTCTTTTTCTAAATGTGCTTGTTGCTGGCAGAATAAAAACAGTCTTCAGAACTTACCAGAATTCTGGTATTTAGGCAGATAGTTCTCTGATGGGAGTGAAGGGGAACCTTATATCATCTAAGAATGAAATACTTTGATTACCTTGGTAATCTTACCTATCTGAGTGTCTCTGGGTCCTCAAGAAAATGCCCTGTGTGAACAGAACACCATTTTTAGCACACCTGGTCTTTCCTTTGTGTTTTGGTTTTACGTTTCAATCCTTTGATATGAAAAATAAAAGAATTCTACATTCTATGACCATGGTCAAGAGCCAATATACTTCTCCAATTCATCTATGTGGTTTCTTTTCATTATAAAATTCAGCTTCTATTTCAGTGACACTTTTGGCTCTATAACTACAATATTATCACTAGAACATTGTGGAACAATAAAATAACAGAGCGATTTTTTCCCAGAAGATGTATGATTAACAAAATTTCACTTTGATTGTTTTATAACGCCAGATAAAGAGGCTGGGACATGATTCATACCAAAGAGGTCTTAAATAATTTGAACATTGTTGATAAATAAGTAGAAAATAGGAGTCCAAAGAAAAAATAAAACATTACTAAAACTAAAATTTTAGGATGAGGAAAATAGTGATATATTTTTTCCTCCAAATCTCCCTCCAAAAGCCTAGCATTTCCTGACATTCTTTTCTCCATTTAAGTTGACTTCCCCACACAGAATACCTTCTCTCTCCTTGTCAATTAATTTCAATTTTCACTGTTTATTTTCTTGAAACTTTCTCTGACCTTCAAAATGGATTCATTACTTCTCTGTATTCTCAAAGTATATTATTTAAAAAGCTTAAGGGTAGTTAACATACTCTGTTTTTTATTATATATAATTGTTAAACTAGTAAAAATGTATCAGTGTAAAGGTTTACCTTGATGCTAATTTTTGAATAAATGTAAAGAATAGTATATCAATATGCATACATATATATACATATATATGAAACTCAGCACATAATCCATTCAGTTATGTTGCTATATAAACTTCCACTTAAGTAAAACACACATTTGAAGAAACCAAGCAATATATAATACTAGTACTTAAACTGACCTCCTTTAAATATGCTTTGCTACAAGGAAGACCTATAATTAAACCATAAATTACAAAAATTAAGAGACCTACAACCCAGTTGTTTAGGAAACAAATCAAAACTCACAATTAATATTAGTCCACAACTTATTGCTATGTAAAAGTAATATCTATATAAATTGAAACAATGTGTCATAATGTCTCTATCTTTTTAGAATCAAAATGTAGAATCTACAAAATGATGCTGGAAAAGAGCCTGATATAAGAGCAGCTATATATACTTAGGATTAAATAACAAAATTTCTTTTTACTTTAAAATTGTGACACTTCTGTGGAACCTACTCTTTTATCAACTTAATATGAATCAATTTAAGACAAATATCACAAAATTAATATATGCAAAAAACTCTTTTTCTTTGAGTTTACTATAACAAACCACTGGGTTAAACTTTTTAAGACAGTTAATTCAAAGTATATCCATTATGAAGTAGAGTACACAGAGTGCCAATCATCATACATAAATGTTATAAAATAAGATTGGAAACAAAGCATTTTATATTAACCCAATGCATAAAATAAGACAAATATATGGAAGTTTTACCTTCTTAAGGCTCATATCTTTTGAAAGCAAAATTGTTGCTTCATTGATTTCATAATAATAACTGTTTTCCAGTCTGGAAAAAAATACTGAATATACTAATTGGTAGGAAATAATTAGAAGAAAAGATGTTTTTCCAATCTACTCTCCCCTCCAGAAGAAAAATGAGAAAAGATTTAAAGAAAATGTGGAAAATCTGTCATATTTATTTGTTCATATTTTTTACACTGATTTTCAGAGTACTATTTTTCTTCAACATTGGCTTCAGAATGACTAAAGTCCTTCCAGTTTCAAATGTCAGAGTTTTGTGGTTGTCATAGGTGAACAGTATCGTAATTCAAAGCTAATGCTTTTCTGACAGGTTACAGTTCAGTGGCTTTCTATTTTTTTGCAAAAGGACATATCTGAAATATGAGAAAAAAATCCTGACAAGTTCTCTCAGACTCCAGTTGAAAGGCAGTCGTCCCTATCGTGCTTGCTTAGGTGACCTGGTTTACATTCTGTCAGCTGTCAGAGGTGGATACCCACACCAAGTTCCACGGGCTGGGCGCAGTCTGTTTGCTGGTTGGAGCAGTGATAAAAGCAGTGTCTCCCAGAGCTGAGAGTGGCCGTACCTGGTTTCAGAGCGGTGCTTGTGTGCCAACACTCGGACACACCGGGGTGCGAGCTGAGCATGCTCATCTACCGCCCCTTCACCCCTCAATGAAAACGCTCAGTCGCCCAGTAACAGTTACTAAATAATGATCAGTTGCTCTTATCTGTTACCACAAAGTTAAAAGTTTTCATATGTTATATTCTCCCAAATTCTGAATGGTTAAGGTGAAAATCACTTTTGAGCTCTGTGGTTTCAGCTGAATATATTGATTTTCTCTTAGGACTTGAAGAAACCAATGAATTGGGTCCGAATTTAATTCATTAGGTGTTCCTGAGATGAGGACAAAGTTTATGGTGCGGCTGATTTGTAAATCACTGAGATTTGTCTTAGTAAATTAATGATAGGATAATTACACTAGAATTTATGAAATCAAAGTGTCCGCATACATTGTTACTAAAGTGACCATCAGATGGCATTTCAAATGGGAAATAATACTCTTTCCAAGTCTTCCAAATCCTATAATTTAGGATGCTGGAGAATTAGCCATGAGAGAGATTCTAGGTGTTGCCACCCAGAACACCTCACTAATCTCATAATCAATTATAACAAAACATGAGAAGCCATTAAATGTTATGAACATTTGGGGTTTCTTTCTTGAATTTTGTGCTGTTATCTTATAATTTCTCTTTTCAGATTACTTGTACAAAGTAAAATTTTGCAACAACTTTAGCTCAGAGAAGCAGAACTGGGAAGTGCCTCTCTTCCTTCCTTATAATGAGAAAAAAGTTGGACGAAAGCACATTAATGATTTTTCTTAAATCCATCAGAGCCCCAAGGTCACAGGGCAAACCCCTGGGGAGGGGAAGAAATATGTGTCTGGCCAACCACGATAGCTGGAAGAGGGGCAGGGGCTTTTGTGAAGATCACAGGACTGAGAACTAGGCTCATAATGCCAGCACAAGACAGGTTGAACCTGAACATCAGACAACACCCTCCCCTCTGAGCCTCAGATCCCATCACCATGTTTACAGCATCAATTAAAAATAAGAGTGGAATGCAGCTGTGGGAGTTGCAAGAGACAGGTTTTATTGGTGGGAGAGTGGAAAGTGAGGTCTAACAGATAGAAAATAGAAAAACCTTCTAGCAAATTTGTCCATCCGTTCAGAGTCTGGAACCCAGCTGAGTTTAAAAACTTCAGTTACTATGATAACCTCTGATAATCCACAGGCTCCTTGGTTTCTAGGAGACATAGCTGATGCTAGGATTAGGGTCAGAACAATGTAAGATGAAGTTGGAGCATTCTTTAGGGCCAGAAAGTGAGAAAATGCTAAAAATAAAAATTGATGAGGCATGAGGAACACAGGAGACAACTTAGCAGAGCAACCAATGCTGAAGTGATTTGAGCAAGAAGATACATAAATGAATGAATACTTAAATAAATGGGAGAAAAAATAAGTAAATGGAGATGAAAAATTAAATAAATGTGAGAGAAGAAACAAATTTTTCTGACAGAAGAATTTTAGTTAGTAAAGTTAGAAGAAAAAGAAATTTAAAAATTACCATTAAAACAGCTTAACAATAATACCTGTAGGGCACAGTACATTGAAGAATGTTAAAATTAATGAAGACACTATCAGAAAGAACATTATATTTGCATATTCTCAGTGTATGCTTCATCAAATATTTATTAATTATGTGGTGATTTTAACATATGAGGTCTGTCTGGAAAAAGGCCAGACATTGTTAATACAGTAAGAATGGTTTGTGCAACATCGATGTAACCTGGCATGCAAGGAGAGTGGACTGGAATTTGCATGAGTGAACAATGACGACTTCACTGTACTAGTCAGTGGGGGCGGTAGGCACCATTGAGTGAGCATGTGGACTGTGTGGCCATCACATTCAAAATGACTGAGCGAGTAGAGCAATGAATCTGCATCAAATTTTGCATTAAGCTTGAACATTTCACTGAGGAAACTATTTGAATGATTCAGAAGGCTTTCAGGGACGATGTAGTGAGTGCAACACAAATAAAATGTGGCATATACACTTTAAAGAAGGTCAAGAATCTGTAGAAATAATCCATGTTCTGGAAGGCGGGCTAGGAGCAGAACATCTGAGAATGCTGAACATGTACAGGCTGCCGTCAACAAAGACCACTGACTGACAGTGCGAGAAGTAGAAGTAGATCTGGGGATTCTGAAACTATTGTGTGCGAGATGTTGATGCAGGATCTTAGCATGAAACATGTTGTGGCAAATTTTGTTCTGTGGCTTCTGCTACCAGAGCAGAAGGAACATTGTGCTGCAGTTGCTCATAACTTGATTCAAACTGCTACCAATGGCCTTGGCTGGTGTAGCTCAGTGGATTGAGCACGGGCTGGGAACCAAAGGGTCCTAGTTTGATTCCCAGTCAGGGCACATGCCTAGGTTGCAGGCCAGGTCCCCAGTGAGGGCCGAGAAGCAACCATACATTGCTGTTTCTCTCCCTCTCTTTCTCCCTCCCTTCCCCTCTCTCTAAAAATAAATAAATAAAATCTTTAAAAAAAAAAAAAAAAACCGCTACCAATGAACCAGACTTCCTCAAGAAGGTCGTAACTGAATCACGGGGCTATGATCATGATCTGGAACCAAAGGCCCAGTCGTACCAATGGGAGTTGCCTGGTTCTGTGCACCCAAAGAAGGCGCGGCAAAGTCACAGCAAGGTCAAAACCATATTAACTGTGTTTTTTGACTGGGAATGTGTTGTCCATCATGAGGAAGCCCGTTCAGGCCAAACAATGAGTACTACCTCAATGTTCTCCATTGGTGAAGAGATGCAATGTGCTGAAAATAGCTGTAGCTGTTTATATATGTTTGGCAACTGATGATTTCAGCTTCATCACGACCATGCACCCACTCACACATCCCGTCTTGTGCAGATGTTACTCACCCAGGTGACTCAGCCCTCCTACAGCCCATATTTGGCACCATGCGACTTCTGGCTTTTCCCAAAACTAAGGTCACCTTTGAAAGAGATGAAATTTCAGACCATTGATGAGATTCAGGAAAATACACTGGGGTAGCTGATGGAGATTCCAACAAAGGAATAT
>PVJI01016637.1:0-37765 GCA_004026765.1 Micronycteris hirsuta | reverse complement strand
ATGGAACTGGAGAGCATTATGCTAAGTGAAGTAAGCCAGGCAGTGAGGGACAAATACCATATGATCTCACCTTTAACCGGATCATAACCAACAAAAGCAGAAAGCAAGCAAAACATAACCAGAGACATTGAAATTAAGAACAGTCTAATAATAGACAGGGGAGAGGGGGGAGGGGACAATGGGGAGAAGGGTTTTCAGGGACCACTGTAAAGGACACATGGACAGAACTAAGGGGGAGGAGGGAGGCTGAAGGGGGAGGGGGTCTGGAGGGGAAGGGAGGAGGGTAGGGGAGAGGATGCAAATTACTGTAATTGAACAAAAATAAAATAAAATTTTAAAAAATTGTTAATTCTTTAAATATTCTGGGGTAGGGATTTAAAGGTCAGTCTTAAAATCTGATATTCTGAATAAGTGATAGTGTTATTGATAGACCCTGTCAAAGTCACTGTAATTTTCACCAAAAATAAGAAGAAAAAGAAAAAGGATAGTATTTGCATAAAAAAATAATTCTCCTTGAGGTATCCAAGAGCTTATAATTACGTGGTATGATGGCTTTTACCAGGGGCAAAGCCAGGTTTTGTGGGGTCTAAAACATATCGGACTAGGATGGAGGACTTTTTAAGAAAGAGAATACCCATTTGGGAAGATAAGATTACAGGAATGCAGTGTTTGCTTTGGGCTGGGGGCGTTTAATTGACAAATGCTGAAACTTAATCTTTATTATCCTCACAAAAATTTGCCTCTGTTCTAGGGAAATATTGGATGACTTTTTTATTCCTACCAACTGTTTTATGTAAAATTAAGAGCAATTTGCTGACAATTTCAACTATTTGGATCTAAATTTGTGTTGTAAAATAATTAACTTTTTTTATTCTAAGAACGGTCCAAAACAACATAGAGTGACTTAATAGTTAATTCCTACTTTCGAAGCTGACCACCATTTAGTGACAACAGAAGATACCAATAGATACCCTTTTAAAGTTGATCAGCAGTATTGATTTGGTACCCACTGTGTGAGGAGCCCTGAAATAATGCTATAAAACATCTGTTGGGATCTGTCTCCTGAACAATTTTATACTAAGAACAACGTAACTCTTGACTCATAAGGGCACTTTGGAAAGGGTAAATGAAGTGGTAGCACAAGGTTTACTTTAACAACTGAAAAAATGTGTCACATGTATTAATGTCAACAACTGGAATTTTACCTCATTAGGCAATTTCTGGATCTAAGGCTCTGATTATTATTCTAAGCAGAAAAAATATGCTAATTATTCACTCTGAATGTAGAAGGAAAAAAGGTGTAAAATCTCCCGTTAGCCGTGTGACCATGTACTAATTGCATGTCATGTGTCAAAATAATGCAGCTCAGTGTGCCTAAAGCAATTAGACACACAGAACTCCATTAATGAAGCACTGTCTGTCACGAAAAGTGTTTTCTGCGCTACAGTTGAAGATTAAAATATTAACTTCTCAAATATTTATGATAGTTACTGACAGCATTTCAAAATGTTGCTTTTAACAAAAGCTTTCTATTAAAAATTAGTTTTTAATTTGGATTTTATACTTAAAGAATATATTAACATATACATGGGAGTAAGATGGGATTTCTTAGGGATCTGAACAGAGTTTATTACAAAAGGTAGGTTACTTTAAGAAAATTTTACCATCTTTACCCCTAATTTTTTCCACAAAAAAGGCTTTTTGAGGGTGTTATCAAAATATCTCTTTTCCTCATTTAAATATTCATTTGACAATAACATGCAAAAATAAATTTTACTAGTATTATTTTTCTCTGTTATGGAAATTAATCAGTTTTGAACTCAATATAACAACTCAGGCCCTGCTGGTCAAATACATTATAATCTACCTGTTGTTTGGTGATCTGAGAAACATCCAGAGGGATGCCAGTAACTTTAAATGTTATTAATTATAAATCAGCCTGTAACAGCGGTACTGCAGCGTCTATATACTACGTCCACTTATTGAGTGATTACTATGTACTACATACTACGCTCCATAGATAGTGTTTTGTTTAATTCTTGCTATGAACTCCCACCTTTCTTCCTTCACTCTTTGTAACCATGAAATTTTGAATGAATTACCATGATGGATAACTGACTTTGCCTTGATCTACGACTCAATTTTACAATTTAAAAGTTTGATGACAAAACAACAATATTCTTTATTTTATTTTATTTTATTTTGTCTTAGCTATTTCTTTCAATGCATTCTGCTTCTTTATCAATTTTTATAAAAAATTTCATTCTCTATTTGATAGGATTTCTTGATCTCAGTCTATTTAAATTCAGTTATTTTCAGAAATCTGCTTAGATTTATACCAGAATGGTATAGTTCTACTTATTAATTCAGGTAAAAAATTAATGGATGTTTACTAAGCTTTAGCAATATTACATTAAGATGGTATTGATATATCCACTAAGTTTTAAAAGCTTGTTTTGTCATTTTTCAAGGTGTCTTCTGGGCTAGTAGAAGTCTTTTGGTGGTTTTTTTTTTTTTTTTGTCGTATCTTAGAATAGTTAGTGCTAAACCCATTATTTTGAATTAGTGCTCAAAACTTTTTAATCTAGCTCAATAAATACTATAATTTAACCCAACATTAAATTGTAAATCTAACCTCAGGTGGCAATAAGTACTATTGTTTGTTTGTTTTCACATTCAAAGATGAAGGATCACTTGAATTTTTATGCTAGATTATATTTCTTTTCCCCACTGGTCACTCCTACTTATCTGGGAGAAGAACAGCCTTCCTCTCTACAAACATTCATTAGTCTGGCAAACTGGGATTAAAATGTTTTCTAGCTATTGCAATACATCAGTAATTTTTATGAGCAGTAAGAAAACTCTGCAGTTCTTAGCTGAAAGAGTGCTTATTCATTAACACCCTGAGTGTGATGACCTCCAGATTCTCCACTGTGGGATAGTCTGAGGTGAATATTAACATGTGATTTGGTTGAAGGCTCATATAGAATTTCTGAAGGGGTAGGCAAAGGCTTAGTATTTATAAACAAGATACAGTTGGTCCTTATCTGCACCTGAATCTTGAAGACAATTATTTGAAATCTTTAGCACATGGATACTGAACATTTAGGGGAGAAAAATTGAATTGGTCTTCACAGAATGATTAAATAGAAAATAAATTCTTCAAAAAACTAAAACAATAATTGCTTAGTTTGTCTTTCAAATCAAACCCTTTGGCCATCTCTGAAGCTGTTCGTCTCAGAAAGGATAAAATAAGATGACTATGTTGGAGGTATTTTCCTCCTTAAGGGGATTTTAGTCATTCTCCTTTGGTACAGATTGTTGGTAATTTAAAAAATACTTCATTGTTTAAAGTGAAAACATTGATTTCTTTTTATTTACATTTTAGGTAACTTTATAAGTATATTAATTTTAATAAATTCTAGTTCATAAATTAGTTTACTTGAATTTAGTATTATGTATGATTCATGAATGCAGAGATTATTTTTTGTCCTGTTTAATATTGGTAGTTGGTATGTTTAATTCTTAGTAAGTAGATTGATATCTGGCACTAATAGGTATTTAATAATTATTTGCTAAGTGATGGATAAATGTTTTATATTTTTCCTATCACTATTCATTTTATCTAATTACATTAATATATGTTTTTGCATATACAAACGATTTATATGTTATCTGAACATTATCAGTAAAGCATAATGATACAACCAACACCCAGATACCCAACACTTAGCCCAACAGACAGGACACCACCGATACTTTGCATCCAACTGTATGTTCCTTCCATATCCCATTAGTCTTTCCTCAGAGACATCATTACCCTAAATTTTGTGTTTGTTATTCCATTGCTTTTTAAAAATATGGGATTCTGTCATAAATATTGAATGCTTGAGAATATATTATTAATTTTACTTTGAGGGTTCTATAAAAGTGTTATCTTAGACCTGCTTTTTTACTCAACAGTATACTTTCAACATTTATCCCTGCTACTGTTGTATCTGTGTGTATATATATTTCTTTTGTTTACTGCTGTGTAACAACTCATTGTGTGACTATATTGTCCTGATGTAAAAGTCTTTTTTTTTTCCCCAGTTTTTTACTCCGATGAAGAAGGCTGCTGTCAGTTTTCACGCGTATTTTCTGGTACATATGCATGAGACTTTATATCACAGGCGTGTACCTAAGAAGTGGGGTTTCTGGGCTGTAGGTATTTGATGGATCAGCTCTGAGAGAAAATGTCTAATTATTTTTTCAAGGTGATTTGAACATTTAACTTAGCAGCTTGCCCTCCAAGCGGCAGTGTGTGAGAATTCCCACTGCTCTGCATCCGCGCCAACAATGCTATCATGCAAACGCGATTTTTGTCAGCTTTGACATTTTTGTTGGTTTCTTTTTTGCTTTTGTTATTATTTGCTTTGGAATGGAAGGATTCTTGGCCACCACCTGTGCCATTTGTGAGCCAGAGATGTCTCAGATAGTGTAGCTTTTCAGAATTTAATTGTTCCTCGTGAATGTTCCCTTGGTGTTCCAAGTCATATTGCCAAAACTTGAATGCCCTTTGTTCACTTTCAAGTTGAAAAATTATTCAGAAGTTGCTAGGTATAAATTCATTATGTAAAGGTCAATTACAGTTTTACATATAAGCAACAACCAATTAGAAAAATGTACTCTTGAAGGCATGCCATTTAAATGACTAGAAATTTAAGCTATCTAAAAACAATTCTTAAAAAATGTGGTAAACTGTTAGGGAGAAAACTATAACATTTAATTGATTAACATATAAAAATGAGAGATATAATGTGTTCATTAATAGAATATTCAATATTCACAAAAATGTCAGTCCTTCCAAAACTGACCCATTAATTCAAAGCTATCTCATCTCAAATCCTAATCAGTTTATTCACTGATCTAAATAACAAACCCATTCTAAAATTTTATTATTTGGAATAATAAAAGTCTAAGAATTGCTAAGACATCTTAAAAAGTGTCAAGCAGAAAGATTTGTTTTATTAAATAGCAAATCTTAGAGAGGAAAGGAATTAATGAGGTGTCATAATTCTGGTGTGTTGATAGTTAATAGGTCAATGAAACAAAACAGAGAGCCGGGAGCCCTATACCTATATAAAACCCCTGCATGTGTGGGCACAGCTTGCATGGAAATCCATGAAGGAAGGAAATATAGTAGTAGATGTTACTGGGACAGATATTTCAGACAAAAAACCGTTTAGTATCTCATACAATATACAAAAATCAATTTCAAATGAATCAAGAACTTAAATGTTAAAGGGAAGTTTTAAACTTTACATAATCAAATATTTTCACTTCAAGGTAGAGAATATCTTAAGCAAGAAAAAAATAAAAGCTATAAAGGAAAAATTAATAAGTCTGACTATATTAAAGTTGAGAACCTTGGGTACATACTAAAAAAAACTATTATATATGAAGATAAATTTAATGATGTCAAAGCAATTAATGTAATAAGAAAACAACAAAAAACAAAAAGAAACAACTAAATACCTACCAAAAGAACATAGTATATTAAAAAATGAAACCGTATACATCAGTTTAAATGAATGAACCAGTGCCATATATGTCATCATAAATAACCCTGAAAAATATAATGCTGATTGAAAAGAAGTAAAGCAGAGAAGCATACTCTAACCTTAACATTTTGCCAAAATACAATGAGTGTTCTACTATCTTCCCTGCAAAGGACATCAAGCTGGGCACTAACCAATACATCAGAGTGCCTTTATGGAAGTCCAGGAGCTCAGCACAAAAGTTCCACATGCCATTGGAGAAAAACATATCCGAGATTGGACACAGTAAAGAGAGTAAGAGGAGTAGTTACACTTCACGCGTGTCAACCCTCTGCCAAGACAGCACAGCTCTGTGCCAGGAGACGCCTTCTCAGCCTGTGATTTCTCCGATGGGGAAAGGGAGAGTTTGTGAGTGATGCTCAGTGTCCCTGGCTGTGTGAGGTGCTGCCAGAGGCCCACTTTTTTTTTAATAAGATTTTATTTATTTATTTATTTTTAGACAGAAGGGAAAGGAGGGAGAAAGAGAGGGAGAGAAACATCAATGTGTGGTTGCCTCTCACGTGGCCCTCACTGGGGACCTGGCCTGCAACCCAGGCATGTGCCCTGACTGGGAATCGAACCGGCGACCCTTTGGTTCGCAGCTGTGCTCAATCCACTGAGCCACACCAGCCAGGGCCAGAGAGGCCCACTTTTTTTGCCACATCCAGAATAATGTGATGTGTTGTGACAGTCTAGGGGGAAGAGAGCAGCTGGGAGAACAGCAGCTAGGGCTCTCAGAGGATTTCAAAGGGACATGGAACCTGCTAACTGCTTCTTCACAGACTACCTCAGAAAGACCACTCATGGGCTGCAGGGAACATCTCATCTACAGGTCGCCCCAGATGGCCCACAGGCACCCCTAATACTCTGTGCATGTTGCCCACACAACCCCTCTCTGGGAAAGAGAATGGACGACTCCAAGGGTGATGAGAGTGAGCAGTTATAGACTACTGCTAGTAAGCACGCACAGAAAGCAAGCCTCACTGCAGGACTCGGAGAAAGCACTCGGACTTGAGCATCAATACCACCCACGAAGAAGAAATAGCAGGCTACCAGCACCTGTCCTGGTTTTGTAGGATCAAGAGAAGAAATGTAATCTTAAGAGATTTTCCCCCAAGGGAGAACAAAAAATATGGAGAAGTAGTATCAATAAGAAAAAAAAGGTCTAAGAAAGCCACAGAATTCCTAACAGGACTGGTAGAAGGTATTTCTTTCCCAAAGCTAGTCAGCAAAGACTGGAGGAGTTGGCTGCTGCTTTAAATACAAACGTAACAATTAAAACTTCAAGGAACATCATTAATCAGTGAAACATGACACCATCAAAGGAACACAATAATTTCTCAGAAACTAACCCAAAAGAAATGGAAATCTGCAATTTGCCTGATAAAGAATTCAAAATTGTGGTTTTAAGGAAGCTCAGTGAGCTACAAGAAAACACAGAAAGACAATTCCATAAAATCAGGGGAACAATGCATGAACAAAATGTGAAGTTTAACACAGAGAGGGATCAAACAAAAAAAAAAAAAAACAAATAGAAATTTTGGAGCTGGAGAATACAGTCAATGAAATGAAAATGCAGTAAAAAGCACCAACATCAGACTTGATCAAGCAGAAGAAAGAATCTATAGAGAACAGATCACTTGGAATTGTCTAGTGTGAGGGGAACAAAGGAAAAAGAATGAAAAAAAAAAAAAAAACCCTGAAGAAAGTCTATGGGTACTATGGAATACCAATAAAAGAAACAATATACACATAATTGGAGTCCCGGAAGGAGAAGAGAGGAAGAAAGGGAGGAAAAGCTTACTTGAAGAAATAACGGCTGAGACCTTCCCAAACCCGTGGCAAAATTTGGACATTTATATTAATAAAACTCATAGTTCTCCAAACAATTTCAACCAAAAAAGATCTTCTACCTCACCACATTATATAAGCATTATAATAAAACTGTCTAAATTTAAAGAGGGGAATTTTAAAAGCAGCAAGAGAAAAAAATCTCAAATACAATTGGACCCCCATAAAGATTTCCGGATACATTTGAAGTACTGAAAGAAAAAATAAAACTGATAAAAAAGATTGCTCTACCTGGAAAAGTTGTCCTTCAGAAATGAAGGTGAAATAAAGACTTTCCCAAACAAACAAAAGCTGAGGGAGTTCATCACCATCAGACTTCTCATATAAGAAATTCTGAAAGAATTTTTTAAATAGTAATAAAAGGATGCTAACTAATAACAAAAACTATAAAACACACTGATAGAGATAAGTATATATTCAAATCAGAATACTCTAATTCTATAGTATGGTAGGATGTAAATCACTTAACTGTAGTATAAAGGTTAGAGGATAAAAATATTAAAAATAACAACTACAATAACTTTGTAATGGATACTCACTGTATGGAATGTAAATTATGACATCAAAAACATAAAATATGGGTGTTGAGTGAAGGAGCAAAGTTTTGTGTGCGATTGCACATACAAACACAATTTAACAGTACATGAAAGGGTCATGCATTCATCCTCAGGATGCAAGGATTGTTTAACTTACACAAATCAATAAATCACCACATTAATAAAATAAAAGACAAATATCATGATCTTCTCAATAGATGCAGAAAAATGTTTCACAAAATACATCTTTTTTATGATCAAAATTCCCACTAATTATGTAGAGAAGGAACACACCTCATGTCATAAAGGCCACATACAACAAGCTCACATCTAACATACTCGACGGTGAAAGGTTGAAAGCATTTTCTCTAAGATCAGGAACAAGGCAAGTGTGCTCGCCTCTCCTGCTCAGCACAGTACTGCACGTCCTAGCCAGAGCATTTAGGCCAGTAAAAGAGATAAAAGGCAATAAGATTGGAAGGAAAAAAATAAAATTGTCTCTGCAGATAATATGATCTAATATTAAAAAATTTAAAGACTTCCCTGAAAAACTGTTAGAATTAGTAAACAAAATCAGTAAAGTTTCAGGATACAAAATAAATATACAAAAATCAGTTGCATTTTTATACACTAACAATGCACTCTGTGAAAAAGAAATTTTAAAAACCCATATATAATCGCAACAATACTAATACAATACAGGGTGTGAGCAAAAGTAGATTTACAGTTGTGAGTATGCAAAAAGGCAGAGTTTATTCTTGTATTTTAATTAATTATTGTATTATTTTCCATATAAACAATTGTTACCTACTTTTGCCCATGCCTGTATAAAGGGAACAAATGAACTAGGTCATGAAGTATACATAACAATGTCAGGCATTCTGGATAAAGGGGAAAATATACATAAAAGTGAAGTTGTGGACAAAATATTAACTGTTAAAAATTTTTGAATTTTGTAAAGACTATCCAAACTACATTGAAGAAGATGATACTGTTTGTCTCAGATCTAGCAAGCTATTATTATAATTCTGCCTATTATTCTAATCCAGTAGGATTTTGTTTGTTTTCTGGACGCTTTTGTCCCTTATTGCTCATTTTGTTTTAATTATGGAATTTAGGTACATTCTTTTTAGTCAGTTTCCTACAGAGCAGAGATTACCTACTCTGGGAATAATTTTAACTGGATGTGCTATAAACCTTATCTATCTATACTATAGTTCTGACTTCTGGTAAATAATAAAACTAGTTTCTATATTGGAAAATGAAGTTGTTTCTAGTTTAAGAAGAGGGGAGGGAGGGACTTAAGAAAGGAGAGGGAAAGGAAGAGAGAGAGAGACAAAGTCTGAGTTTAATCAGGCTTAGGGCTTGAGTGACTGGCTCTCTTTAATGTTGGACTCACCAGGACAAAATGAGTCATAGTGTGATTGCTGCTCTAACAGAAAATCAGTCTGCTGGGGGAGCACACAGAGGTTGATGAATATTCATGGAGAAGTGTCACTTAGGAGGTTCCATTTGATCTGGGTCTTGGCAACTGGAAGGGTTTGAAGTGGACAGAAAGAAAGGGAGGACATCGCAAGTAGACAGAGCAAGTTACACAAAAATGGCACAGTGACTGTTAGAGATTAGAAGTTAGGTGACATGTAGCCCTGAGGAGTATGGCTGAGGTGGTTGGGTGTTGTCTTGCAAAGTGAAGGGTCGCCGGTTTGATTCCCAGTCAGGGCACTTGCCTGGCTGCTTCAGTCCCTGACTGGGGTGCAGAGGCAACTGACTGATGTTTCTCTTTCACATCGATGATTCTCTCCCTCCCTCTCTCTGAAACTAAATAAATAAAATCTTTTTAAAAAGGCCATAATTAAAGAGTTCTTGGGTGTTGAGTTTAATCCTAATTATCAATTAACAGCTTGAGTGAGTGTCTACTATAAGCAAATCACTGTGCTTAAGAGATTATATATCTCCAGGGAATTTAGCAGTTCGAGGGATAAAATACATGAAGAGAAAAATAAATCTAAAATCAGAAGACAATATATATTGGAAATTGACAAGTACATTCAGGCTCTATATGCTCAAAGACGGAGTTGAATATCACCTTAATACCAAATAAACACAGTACCCTGTTGTGAGACACAACCTTCCTATAAAAACCCCAAATTACCTTTACTTGACTATTCATTCTCTAATACTCTTGGAAACATCTGCCATGAAGAGTATGTTTGGAATGCTCAACTATCATTCTCATTACCCACTTATGAAGAAATAAAAGTATTTAGCAGAGAATAACATGAGAAAGTGTTGTAGCAATATATGAGGTCTGTCCAGAAATTGTCCAACCATTGTTAACGTGATGAGACTGGTTTGCGTGACGTAGATGTAACCTGGCAGCCAAGGAGAGTGGACTGGAACGTGGGTGCATGACAGTGATGACTTCATTGTATTAGTCAGTGGGGGCAGTAGACGCTGTTGAGTGAGCATGTGTACAGTGTGGCTGTCCCATTCAAAAAGACTGAGCGAGTAGAACAACAAATCTGCATCAAATTTTGTGTTAAGCTTGAACATTCCTCTGCAGAAACTATTCAGATGATTCAGAAGGCCTCAGGCATGGGCAGCTGGTGACTGGCAGCTTCATCAAGCTCATGTATAATGTCTTGTGCAGAATTTTTTTGTGAAACATCAAATCACCCAGGTGACTCAGCCCCTCTACAGCCCAGATTTGGAGCCCTGCAACTTCTGGCTTTTCCCAAAACTAAACTCACCTCAGAAAAGGAAGAGATTTCAGACTGTTGATGAGATTCAGGAAAATACAACAGGGCAGCTGATGGCCATTGGGAGAACTGTGTGAGGTCCCAAGGTACCCACTTTGAAGGGGACTGAGGCATCATTGTCTGATATACAATGTGTCTTGTATCTTCTTCAATAAATATCTTTATTTTTCATTTTACATGGCTGGATGCCTTCTGGACAGACCTCATTTGCTTATTGAATGGAATCTTCCAACACTGGCAAAAGCCCAGTTTTCTGAGTGTTTTTAAAGGACCTAAAACTGTACAGAATTTTCTGATTCCAGATTCTAGGGTCCCTTCCTGCTTTTTCAGTGTTTCCCAAGGTTTCCAACCCTTTCCAAACCTATAGACGCTTCTACTGCCTCCAACACATTCTCAGCTAGGTTGTGCTGAAATAATCTGCATTCAGACTCATAATCTTAGTAGAAAGGAGAGGAAATTGTCTTTTAATCAATTCGCTATAGGTAGAAAGAGTAAGTTCTACTCTGTGCTTTCTCTCTGTCTACTCTCTGGACAGCTTTCCCTCAAATAGATTTCTTGCTCATTCTTCTTCCTTCCTACTTTCTTTTCCCTCATTCACTCTCTCTCTCTCTCATACAAACACTCCCCTATCAGATTTCAAACCATCTTCTTGAAGTTTCTCTGGCAGTTCTATTTTCTCACATGTGTGTTACAAATACACTTAAATAGGGCTGGCTACATCATTTGCAGTGCCCAGTGAAACATGAAATTGCGGGGCTCCCTGTCTCAAAAGCAAGAAAGGAAAAAGTCTTTTTCTTTCCCTTATGGTCGCTCTCAAACTGTCAGGGTGTTTTTTATTTGCTACTGGATGTTGCTTTTCCTCCAGCAGGTACACTCACAGGCAAATTCAGGCCCTGCCCTGGGAGGCAGGACTCATGGGGTGTGCACATGCAACCCAGGCGTGGTCCCTGTGGGGAGTGAAGGGTGGGGTTATCACTGGACTGCGGGAGGGACTGGTCCTGGGAGATGGCAGGAGGCTGGACTCCCACACGAGCTGAGTCTCCAAGACCTGAGTGTATCCTCCATTAACTCACTGACTTCACTTACAAAATACATAGTCAAAGGTAAAATTATTAATAATTTAGACAGTGACTGCAAAGCACTAAACCCCAAAAGGGAATGGGCTGCTGAGGGGGGTGCTCTGTGTATCTGCACTGGTTGCAAGCCCACACAATTAAGAGTGAGGCCCTAGCTCTGGCCAGGTGGCTCAGTTGGTTGGAGCATCATCAAGTGCACCAAAATGTTGCGGGTTTGATTCGTAGTCAGGGCACATACCTAGGTGGCAAGTTCCATCCCTGGCCAGGGCACGTAGGGGAGGCAGCTGATCAGTGTTTCTCTCTCTCATCCATCTTTCTCTCTCTCTCTCTCTCTCTCTTGCTCTCTCCCTCTTCCTCTCTCTCTAAAATCAATAAGCATATCCTCTAGTGAGGATTAAAAAAAAAAACAAAAAACAATGAGGCCCGGTCATGGTTTAGTATTGCCATACTGTTTTCTTTAAGTTTTTCTTGACAATTTCTGTGGAGCCAAGAATGTGATACAAGAAGAAAGGAACCACATTGGCTTTGATGGGGGGAGGGTAAGGAGGTGGGAGCAGGCTTGGAAGTACCAGGCAGAGAAACGAGGGCCTTTCCTCTAAGGAGTAGAGGAGAGGAATAACGCTGCCAGAGATTAAATAAATGTCTCGAGGTGTCCCTCAAACTCTTGGTATTTAATTCTTTTAATGAAATTTTATGTTGACTTTGGAAGTAATAACTACCCCTAATCAGGCTGTAAGACATCATTGAGCAATTTTATGTACTTCTTTTTTTAAAAGAAATGTGCAACTTAAGCTTATTACACATGCTATATCTAATTAGGTCGAACCGTAAGAAACTGCTAGTATTCAACAGTTTCTGACCTACAAGCACAGCAGTTCCTAAGTTTCCTAGTGTTACGTGGCCAGCGTTGCTTGCTCCTGTCATAAGTATGCGCAGATACTGTGTCTCACTTCTCATTTTCCTCCCTCTAACTTCAGTTGCTTGATAGTTTTCCAACATTGCATCTATTTTTAACAAAAGTATTCCAGCATTTTTCTGAACATACAGGTGTTTCTATGAAGTTGAAAGAGATGCCGCGTACTAACACAGAAAGCTGATCCAAACTGCGTAACTAGAAAGTGCATCCAAGTTGGAAGCCAACATGTTTGCCTTGACGGTGAGAAGATGGAAAACAGAGGACAAGACACTGGCTTAGCTCCTGGGAAACTTCTTTCACTGTGACACCCTAGGGCATCGCTTTATATGTTCAGTCTTTTAGGAAACAATCAGGGCCCTGGCCGGGCGGCTTAGTTGGTTAGAACATTGTGGGTTTGAGTCCCAGTCTAGGCACATACAAAAATCAACCAAGGGGTGCATAAATAAGAGGGTGACTATGTTTCTTTTTAGTTCTGTTTTTTTGGTTTGGTTTGTTATATGTTTGAAAGTAAGTTGGTGTACATTTTCTTTAGTCAACCAATTTTTTTCTCTTAGCCTGATAACAGGCAGGACATAGAATGAAGTATAAGGTATTCACTGATTCTTTCAATTAAAACATTTTTAATTCTACCTGGTACTTAAACGGGCCTCAGACCCTGACAAGCCACCATGAAGGGTGTTAGATAATGAAGAAGGAGGCGGTACTGAATAACCTATTAGACCACTACACTTGCAAAAATCCTATTTGTACAATTGACTTTCCTCACTTCCTCACTTCATTTCAATTTCTGGTGTATTTGGATTGTAAACATTTTTTATTGTTCAGACATTTATGGAATAAATGACCATTAGTTATTCATCAGTTAAATGTTTTCTTATTGGAAAAAAGCAAATATTGTTTTTGAAATTAGTAACTTAAGAGCATAACAAAAGTGATAGAAATGCATCGATATGGTATTTCTCATCAAAATCTTAATATCTAGCAAAAATTCAATTAGAAAAATTTGTATTTTTAATGTTAAAACCAAACTTTCATATTAAGTCTTCTTCCTGGAAAAAAATTATCCAAAAACTAAACTATTTAAATTTTATTTTTTCAAACGTGGCTTGCAAAATTTCATGTTTTGGGAAAATTTATATGAAATTGCTTAAACATAGATCTTAAATTAAGTCACAATATAATTAATGTTGCATGACTCAGGAGCATCACTGGTGAAATTTCACTCCAGAAATTAAGGAAATTTGACCTGAACTGTTTCTGGCCTCTATTATGGCGTCAACTGTCAAACTTGCTGTTTTTTCTTTTTAACCACTGAATTGTTATTCCTGTATGTTGACTGCAGACTTTGCCTTAGTTTGGGAGCTATTAACATCTATCAGGATCAATTGTACATACTTGAACTAAGAAAAATTTACTTGACAACTCTAATGGCTGTGAAAAAGCCATTACCGTCACAGAGAAAAGGAAGAAAAAAGGCCAAGGCATGGCGAAGCATCAAAAGAGGAATTTTTCTCTTATTCTCTTACTGACTCCTACCATTCTCCCTATTTTTAGCCCCAAATCTGCGTTTCTTTCTTGTCCCTTTGCTAAATGCATATTTCTCAATGCTTATGCCTTTGTGGGCTACTGGCAACAAATGGCTGTCAGCGCAGCCTGGTGCAGCTGAAGGAGCCTGCAAACTCTGAGGACAAGACTTTCCTTTAAACAGAGCGACGAGGAGCATGAAGACAATCTCCTAGTAGCTGGCGATCGTCAGGCCACCGGAGCGGAGCCGCCCTGCCTGGTGTTCCATTCTGCCCAGGGCCCTTCACTCCAAGGGAACGATGCCATTGGCGAGTGCAGTTACTGTGCAGTCTTTTCCTTGTTTTCCAGAGTAGCTCACTCAACAACTCACCGACAGACCTCAAGGCCATATTTCAAGTAAATACACCTAGAAAACGTAACCACGGAAGCTTCATAAGTTCGGTCAAACAACTTGTAAATAGGTGCCCCAGGCGATTTGGGCAGACTTAATTTTCCTTTAAATAAAACAAAAAGGTATGTAATTCTTATTGTCATTTGATGAGTAGTTGCTATTTTCCCCCAATACATTATTTCCTTAAATTATTTTTCCTTCTGATCCCACCTCCTGTTCTATTTACATTTTATACGGCTACAAAATGGGTGATAACCTGTATTGTTTCAAAGATTGCTTATAGAGAGAGGGGGCGAGGGAGGCTGTCGAAGAGCCATGCCATGACTTGTTTATGAAAATAATTCTGTAATCTCAATATCTACTTAGAATGCAGCGGGGATCTTTCCAGGGAGAAGAAATGCATCAAAAATGGAAAAAAAAAAAAAAAGAATAAAGAAAGAAAGAATAAAGAAAAAAAGAAAGAAAAGAAACAGATTTTACTTTTAGCTCATCTTCAGATTTGCAAGGGACAATAAGTGAGATTCATTAGGCCATTTGTTTCTGTCATCTGCCATGATTCAAAATGAAATACTAAATGTTTCATGGACTCAGAAAAAGAGTAGAATTTGTCTTTGTGTTGGCTGTGCAAAGACGGTGTGGCTTGCAGCCCCCATACAAGAGGCCTGACGGATGAAAGGGGGCAGGGCGGTGCCGTCTGAATGATGATGGGCTAATATCATCACCCTCTTGTCAGCTGTAATAGGCTTTTCCTCACAGAAATAATTCATAAAACCGCTACATATATTCTATCCCTGACAGGCCCTATCTATCCTCCAACCCAGCAGGCTCACAACTAATAAGAAAATATGTGGTTCAGGAACCCTGAAAAATTAAACAGGTAGTTTATGAACAATTTGTTTCATGGGGATGTTTATTATGTTTATTAAATATTGAGCCTTTAATGTTTTCCCAGTGCAGATGATATCATAAAAATGCTGACTTAAGCCTCGGATGTGTTCTTAGAAAATGACATTTTACACCACGAGTAGTACATAGTAAATAACTAAATTATAGCAGCTTATGTCTGTGTATAGAGACAGGGTGTAGAAAACGTAATTTATTATGTGTCTTCATGTACATGTGTGTGTGAGATGCGTCCTTCCTGATCCTTGTGGATCACGTTCAAGCTCTCATTGTAGGCTTAGGTTTAAAAGTAAGTTAGGGAATACCATTATTTTAGCACTTGTCCTGGAGAAGGTCAGCCTGGGGTTTGTTTTATTGCTTGTACTAAAGGAGAAACCTTGAGTTCAGTGTCTGAGGCATCAAGAGTACACACACTAATAATAAACTTAATCAGGAGTGTTACTTTGTAAGTACAATTTTTATATAAATCCTTTATCTGGGTTTCCTCTGGAGACCAATGCATGTGAGCATATAAGGGTAAAATGGCTCCTGGTAATGCGATGTTCTTTATTTGAAAAGTATCAGATTAGATACAGAAACTGTTCTGCAGAGAGCCAGCAGAGAAAGCGCGTGAAGCATGTTCTTCCCGTGCCCATACCTTGCACATTACTAGCTTTGCTGTCATTATATATTTAATCAGTGTGACAGTAAATGATCTTCTGCTGTAGACAAGCAAGTGGAAGATTATCTGCATCTTACAGGGTTAATGGCCCTTCCATAATAAACAATACCTACAGTATGAAAATAAGGCAATAATTCACATACAGATTTCAGAAAGCACATGCCCAAAGTGATTTACAAAGGAAGTTGGATCAAACCTGTGGTTAAATGCTACAGCATTCCAGGCTATGGCTTTACTGATGTCAGAAGGACATCTTAATTTACTATATATTCCCACAGAGAAACATACACACGGGCGTTTTGTAATGAATACGTCCTCATAGGGTTTCACCGAGGGTATAGGTGCATGGAATGTAAAATTCAGATGAACTAGAAAAGATCAGCACAAAGAGGTTAAACGCAGAGTCTATTTGAAGAGTGGTTACCAGTGAATCAGCTTCAAGCTAGGGGAGTTCTTTGGGGGCCACTCATGGACTGTTATTGTCTAATATTTTTATATGTATCCAAAATGATGCGAGAGAGAGAAACCGATCCCAAGCTTGAGGATAATCCTGAAAGCCAGCCTCCAAAATAAGGGTGACTTCTGCAACTTGTGAAGCCTGGGTAGAAGTAAACAGAAGGGGGTGAATAAAGGGGAGGTCCCCTTGGGTAAGAAAGCTCAGCTTATGCGCATGAGATTCGGGATGCCTTCGTGTTTGCAGGTGTGGCAAAAGCTTCCATTGTGGATAACAAGCCAGTTGATAACAAAACAGAATGAATGTCTCAAACTCTCTTAAGAAAGATGCTGCAATGAAGACAATAGTCTGGCATAGGGTATAACACAACCTCTGTGTTCGGGACTGCTCAGCTTCTGAGTTGTTCTCACCCAGCTTCTGGGTAGGGCGTAGAGAGGTGTGGACAGTCTGAAGGGAAATGGTTAAGGGATTCAGATGTGTAGCTTGCAGAAGAGAATGGTGAAGCTGAATAATCATCTTTACCTCCAACGGGGTTCTTGTCTGGAGATGGGAACAAACTGTTTTCCCTCTCCCCCAGTGACTGGTCCAGCAGGATGATGTGAGGATCAATGCGTTGTTTTTATAAAGGGATCACTAAGTGTCAGATTAGCAAGAGAAGTATATTCTGTGGCTGAGATTTTAAAAATAGGTTTGATCTTCCTTTGTTAGGAGTAAACTGGAAGCAGCTTGTCCTTAAGAGAAGGAAGTCGGCTGTTCAACTCTCGTGGTCCCTTCCCCATTTAAGAACCTATGTATATATGCATGGCCAGTTTTATCCCTAAAAACAATTTCTAATGTTTCCATTGAGACCATATTTAATAATTATCTGGCCAATCTGAGGCCTCCTTTGAAGCTTAATTCCCAGTACAAAAACAAATGTAACTCTTTCCCAAATATCTTTTCTGAGTGGTAGGTTATTTTCTAATAAAGTTTCAAAATATGCATTTAAACTTGACCCATTTGGAATTTTATATTTTGGTACAGACTTTTAAATTATGTTTTTAGAAACATTTGTTAGGGTAACATTAGTTAATAAAATTATATAGGTTTAAAGTATACAACTCTCCGATACATCATCTGTATATTCCATTGTGTGCCCACCACCCAAAGTCAAATCTCCTTCTTCCATCATATATTTGACCGACCCCCTTTATTTCCCTCCAGCCCTCTTTTCCCTCTGGTAACCACCGAACTGGTGTCTGTGACTATGAGCATTTGTTTGTTTTTTGTTTGTTCATTTGTTGTTCTCAGTTTTATATCCCACATGTGAGCGAAATCACATGGTTCTTGACTTTTTCCCTGGCACCTACTTTCCGATGTGAGCTCCTGGAGCTGACACCCACCGAAGTGGGCCACCCTTCTCATCTGGCTTTCTATGCAGTCAGAATTTGCTTATGAAGGCAAGCACCCCAAATAGTTCTCTGCACAAAAGAGACAGAATGGAGGGCAGTTTGTGGAGAGAAGAAATTTGCTCTGGATCATTAAAGAACCGTGAACATCCCAAAGAGCATTAGGCTGTGTTTGGTCTCAGGGGCACACCCTGGCTGCCAGTCTCAGACATCCCCTTTCAGAGGAAGGCATTGGTGGCAATTAATTACTCATGGATAGCATGTACAGATGAAGCCTATGTATGGAAACAGAAAAGAAATTAGATTTAATTGGCCTCAGCACAATCAGGAATGTGGCATTTGTTTAATTATGATTTGTTGGGAATGGAGCCTTGATTAGAGTTTTATTGCATTTTTAATATTAATAATATAATCAATAACATATACAGCATATAAAAGTGGAATAAGCTTCTTGGATATGACATTAGGCTATTGCATGTTATTTTTAGAAACACATGAAGTGTGTTCTTTTGACAATCAAAAAATTCTCAATTATATTTTTTAAAAAACTGAAGTGTTTCTTACCCTTGAGTGTCAGTCACGTTGATTATTTCAGAGTTTTCCTTTATCAAACCAGGGCCTGACGCGTCCCTGGCACAGCGTGTGTTAGTGGGTGAAACAATTCATTGAAACCCAATTTACTTTCTATTTTGGTCTGCTTTTTGGCTTTGAAGTTTAAATGTTTGTTATTAAGTGCCCTTGTATCTTTCACTTGGCAATAACTGGGATTTCTTAAAAGGAAAAAGAAAAAAATATGGCATTTAAACAAAAAATACAGAAAATAAAATATCCTAACTATATGGGACTTTTAAGATGTACTGAGTTCTCAAATACTGCTTTAACTTTTACAGAAATATTCGCCTAAAAATACCTTATATCATATTAATAAAATAATTGCACTTAAACTCTGATTATTTACATCGTTTTTTTTCTGGTTTGTATATTGTAAATAAAATCCTTAAAAGTAATCTTCCAGAGTATTTTACCCTATGGTTTATAGGATGAACATGTGCTCCCGATTCAAGAGAATATACTGCATTACGATTTGTGTTTAAATAATCTTCATTTACACTGATCGGAACATCCCCGAAATGCCACACAGACTAAACAAAATGAATGCTCCTGACTGCCATGCTGTATTAAAAAAAACCTGTCTTATATTCCACTTGTACCGAGCAATCTTTCTGCACAGTTTCACACAATAGCAGCAGGCTTAGAAGTGCTTTGCAGTTACATCAAACATTCATAAATCGAAGAGAAGCAACACCCCACGTTCCTACAGAGGTTTAGAAACTGAAGCCCTTGTGTGTGGTAGAGAGCGGGAGCTGCCGCCCCTCACCACGCTTGCCAGGGTCACAGTGACTTCCCGTGCAGTCTCGAGTACGCTGTTTATTCTTAACTTCCCCACCTCCGCAAATAAGATACTGAAATGTTCGACCCCAGAGTTAAGTGGGAAGACTACCAAGCTCAGAGGATAAGCAAGAAGCTAGAAAGGCCAACCATAAATTCACAACATCCAGGTTCAGAGAGAAGGCTGTTTTACAGAGAACCACTTTTCTACTTTCCTTTCCTTGAATTTGTTATTTTTTTCATCATGTGAAAAAATTTTTTTTTAAACTTTAAAAGAGTATACTAGACATTCCTTCAGTTCATCAAACATTTCTTAAATACCTGTTGGGTGTGTGTATCCCTGCTCAAAATATAAATATTATATACATAAAAATGGATTTGCCCTAAAAATAATGAAAAAACAAAAAGAAAACAGAGCATCAAAGCAATCATGCGGTTGATTGAGATGGGGCACCCCAGAAGCAGGTTCGGGAAAAAACTCTCCAGACTTTGAATCAGGAGACCTAGCTCTCATTCTTATTGTGTGATTGTGGATTTGACTGTGTGAACTTCTGTTTATCGCTTCCTTCTCTCATGCTCAATTTTCTCATTTGCAGCATGAAGAAGTTCAACTCTTTAGCTGACCTCCATGGGCCCATCGTATCTAATATTCTCTTATTATTTTCTATAGCATTGGGGGGAAGTACTGGAGCCTTAACAAGAAGGAAAAATCCTAACTCAGAAATGTAAGAGTGTATCAAACGTCTATTTCAGACAATAGAACAGGGTCTCTTCACCAAAAATTATTCCTCTGAAGAACAACTCAAAGACCTAACAGGAGAGTAGGAAGTAGGGGAATGGAATTGTTTCCTTTTCTTTTTTCAGAAGCAGGGAGTCAGTTCTGACACAGGAGGGAAATCCAGTCGCTGCTGTGCTGTAGTCCTCTGCAGAATGAGCTCCTCCCGGCACTGGGGCTTCGCGCATTCTGCCTGGGGGCCTTACCCCTTTACACCGGCTCGGTTAGTGTTGAGGAAACACCTGAGCTGACGATTCAGTCTTTAAAAGTTAAACAGAAGAAACATCTAGAGTGGGTGAAATGACACCTCAAACTGTAGCTGTGTTTGTCGTTTGATACTATGCATCAAAAATTACACTCAAATATTAACAAGTATGTGTACATTTATATGAGTCTATAAATATAATCATCAGTTTTTGCTAACTTCCTTGTTACGTCCACTGTTTTTGTTTAATTAGTTGTGGGACTGTTTTCAAAATTTACCAATTGGAAGTAGCTACATTTTGTAAAGTTCTATGAACTTGCACCAGGGAACAGTGCATTATATGAGGAATTTTATATAAATACATTCAAACTGAATCACTCTTTGTTGCTTTAAGCTGAGGACAAGTATCATTTTATTCAAGGTGGTACTGGTTTGGCAGGAGCTGTGTACTCCTAATGTATTTCCGTTTTGGGTGGGTTTTTTTGCAGAAGAAAAAAGATACAGTGTCTAATAACAGCATACACTTATCTGTCAACAAAGAAGTTCACGATGCGAAGCCACCATTGTAGCAGCTGATAGAGACAGGTAGCCAACAACCCAAACTTGAGAGAACGCCCAAACCTTTGGTGACTAAGAAGCCAGTTGCAAAGCAGCAATTAAAGGCTGAGATTTTATTTGCTATTCCTCCAGCCCCACCTTCCCTTCACTCTCGTACAGAATGTATAACTACAATACAGACTTCTAATGAAAACAAGTCATTGATGATTCTTGTAGTGATTATACTCAAAACAAAAATATCATAAACACACACACACACAAAGTCAAGAAAATAAAACCAGGTGAACATGAGCACATATTCATGGGTACAATTACAAAGACAATGTATCCAAAATTGCATTATCAATGTGTGATTTGACATGCCCCTTATAACGTAACTCATTACTTTTACAAGTAAGTCTTTAGAAGTGCTGAGAATAGACTGTCGACCTGGAGCTCGTATTTTATTCACAGGAGAGGAAGGGCATCTGTGTTTATTATGCATGCGTCTCCTTAATGTAAAGGGCTTTCTGTGTAAAAATACTTTTAACGTGCTGAAATATGTAAAGATATATTTTTACGTTTAAACTAAAAATTCCTGTATTTTGGCGTGGCTCTAATGTGCCTTGGAAAGGTGCTGCGTTTTGTTGGAGTTTGTTAAGTGTCTTGGAGATGAATTTAGTTTCCTTTTGACTCCTGGCTAGGAAACTGGGGAGTGGGGAACAGTTGGGATGTTTGGAAAAGGAGGGGAATCCATATTTTTGGTTCCGGAGAAACGTGTGTTCATTAATGGTTATCTCCCAGGTGTGATGCTTCAGGCCACACCCTGGCTTGGTGGGTGTGCAGCTGGAGAAAGGTGGGGAAGAGAAATGAGTGCCTTGCAGAGGACTTGGTTATGGAGTGCAAGTGTCGCTCACATACATATTCCTACCGGCGGTCTCTCCTTGGTAAATCACGTTGAGACTGATTTCCAGTGTCTTACTGCTGGACCAGACTCAGAGACTTCTCATTATATGCTTTGTTTGTTTATTAGTTCATAACTTTGATTTAAGTTTTTCCTAAAGTAAAAAAGAGAATCAAGTGGACTTGGGGGAGGTTTCACTGCCTCTGTGATGGGAATGGAGGCGCGTTGCCACTGGGACTGCTCCTCGAAGGGGCTGATTGCCTGTCCCCTCTGGTCCTAGTTTATTTTATCTAGAGGTTTTTCTTGCCTCGAAATCTACTCCCTCCATCCTGTGATTCTGTTTCCCTTTGGGGAGCTCTGTTAGCTTGTATCCAGCCGCCCGACAAAGCAGCGTCACAACCCTGACACCAGAAAGGAAATAACACCAACTTTTTTTTAAGTGTTTTCATGTCAATGTTTTATAATTTTTGAAGACTGAAAAAAGTTGTCTGCACATCATACATTGCAAATAGCTGATAAACAATTGGGCACACAGGCTCTGAGGGAAAAAGAAATCAAACTTGTGCCTGAGGAGGAATAAGCTAAGAGGATTTTATTATTTCCATGTGTTATTCTGAATATATTATTCTGAACGGCATTTAACACCTTTATGGTGGTAAATTAACTTAAAATGATAATGTGTCCCCTCCTTTTGAAGTCATGTCTTCTGTGGGTGCTGTAGGGTATAGGTGGTGGGCTGAAAACTTGTCGGTTTTGATCTTGCATGTGAAATATTTCAAGTTGTTAAGTTTTTACATACCCGATTTGTTGCTTGCTAGCTAACAAACCATGAAGGTGGAATACGGTTATATTTTCAGAATAGGTATTCTCATTGATTTATAAAAATCGTATACTTATAAAGCCGTGTTAACTTTTTCAGAGCATTTTACATTTGTATCTGTCTTAACCTTCCAACTTCCCTGACTGCTAGTTTAGGTGAGTTGGCACTTGGCATAATTTCCAGAGCAGGAAGGTTAAAAGACTTAATCCCAGTGTGAGGTGACGCCATCACCAGAAGCTGAATGCCGTCTCTTCTTGCTCATAGTAGAACCAAAGTGGACACAGATTTTACTTGAAATGGACACCAGTGATCTTGCTTGAATCTATTTCATTTTTAAGTTCTAAGAAACTAGGACCTTTGGCTTCAGATGGACGTGAAAATGGAAACTGGCTTTTCTGTACATTATAGTCAAGTAACCGCGTCTCTATTCTTTGCTCTCAGGTTTGTTGTTGTTTTGTTTTTCCAGATGATGATGCTAAGCTTCATTAAAAAAAATGACTCCTAAATCAGAGCTAGACCCAGATGATATGGTACCCCCACTTCCCCCTTTCTTTGCAAGTGGGGGCCACTGGAGTGTTTCTCTTTCCTTCTTCCACTCTATGCTTGTTCCTATTTCTACCTATCAAAACTGACTTTGAGGAAATAAATTGGTAACATTTTCTGACATTCCGAGAATTCAGGTTATGTTTTACATACACACACAGATTTAAGACTAAGGTTATTTTGATTTTATTATTTATAAATTTGGGTAGCAACTCATTAATGGGTCATGAAATCAATTTTGATGGCAGAAACCACTATTTCTGAAAAACAAAATAGAATAAAGAGTATATTAAGTTGGCCTAAAATTGAAATAAGTGCGGCCCATGTAGAAACAGTAAACATTAGTTTCTGAAGACTTTCTTTCGGCTGTGTGTGTGTTCACCCTAAAAGTAAAATATTTTTTAATTGCACGTGATGGCCAAAAATGTTTGAAGAACAGTGGCCTGGGCAGTATTGAACAAGAGCTCATCACGGTGTGTCTGTGTCGTGTTCTTTGGGGTGTTTGGACAGTGTCTCTCTTCCTGATGGGAGGATGGCTAATGTCACGTGTGTCCTTTTCTTTCCGTATCATCACACTTCCGGAGTTAACTTTTAATTCCAAGGTATCACCTCACTGACGGATGTATATAAAAAGTGCTTTGCTTCAACATATGCCACTAGGGAACTACAAAGTAAAACAACAGTGAGATGCTCCTACACGCGTGTAGAACAGCTGAAATCCGGACCATTGAGCACACTGCACGCCGGTGAGGATGTGGGCAACAGGAACTCTTACTCGTTGCTGATGGGAATGCAAGATGGCAGCACCGCTTTGGAAGACAGTTTGGCAGTTTCTTCCAAAACAGAGCACACTTTTACCGTGCAATCCAGCAGTCACGTTCTGTGGTATTTACTCAAGTGAATTAAAATCCTGTCCACACAAAAGCCTGCAGATGAGTGTTTACAGCAGCTTTAATCATGATTGCCAAAATTTGGAAGTAACTAAAATGTCCTTCAGTAGGCGAATGAATAAACCAACTGTGGAATATTCAGACAATGGGATATTATTTAATGCTGATAAGAAATGATCTACCAACCATGAAAAGATGTGGAGGAAACCTAAATGCATATTACTAAAAGAATATGCAAGTGTAAGAAACCAATATGAAAAGGCTATGTGTTATATGATTCTAACTATATGACATTCTGGAAAAGGCAAAACTATTGAGATAGTAAAATAACCATGGCTGCCAGGGGTTGGGGGAAAGGATGAATAGGCAGAGCACAGCAGATTTTAAGGGCAGTGAAACTATTCTGCGTGGTGTTATAATGGTGAAAAGCTGTCATTATACGTTTGTCAAAACCCTTAGAATGTGCAACACCAACAGCGAACCCTAACGTAAAGTATGGCATTTGGATGGCAATGATGTGTCAGTGTAGGTTAATAGATTGTAATAAATGTACCAGTGTGGTGCAGGATGTTGATAGTGAGGGAGCTTTGCACGGGTGGGGGCAGGAGGTATATGGGAACGCTCTGTACTCCCTGCTCAATTTTACTGTGAACTTAAAACTATTCTAAAAAACATTTATTAATTAAAAACGGGATATGCACTAAAAATGCTGATCTGTATTGCCAAATTGGCCTCCAATAAATTATACCAATTTATGCTGCTATTAACATTCTCCAGGAGGGTCAGTTTGCCACACTCACACCATCTCTGTGTACATACCTTTCGCTTAGGATGGACACTAAAGCATTTTCCCCATGTTTACAAGATATTCATACTTTTCTTTATAACTGCCTATTCATATTCTTTGATAATTGTGTGGTTTTTAAATTTGATAATCATTTTAAAAAATGTTTAAAACATTTTTTTAAAAAGGAGCTATGGGTCCTTTAGGAAAAAAATCTTAATGCAGATCTGAAATAGAAGAAGCAGCAGTTAGCAATATAAGGTGAAAAATGACCGTACTGACACCAGAACAATTGCATGCAGACCTGCCTGTTCTTCAGGAGCCTGGAGCAGGGGCAGCCAGCTGGAGGCCGCCAGCACTGCCCCCGGGCTCCAGCGGCTGTAGATTACAGAGCTACCAAACCTTTGTATTCAGGAGCGTATCTTTAAATCAAAGAGCTGGAAGTCTTTCTCTGTGCTTCTCTTCCTCCTAAGGAGGTAAAATGAAACAGAAAGAATGGGAGGAGGAGGTGAGGAAGAAACAGCAATAAAGACAGACCTTTTAGCAAAGCAATCAGAAGCTGGAGATGACAGCGAAGAGAGGTAAACACGGAAAATGGGAGCAGTTGCAGACCAGTGGGGGAGTTGGCTGGGACTCTGTGGTGGAAAGCCCAAGCCCAAATGCCGACATTGTTGTGGAATCTGCAGACTCGTCTCCGGATAATTACAGCAGATTCACACAAATCTATTTGTAGTCCCTATAATTGAGAGTGAGTGACAGGGAGCTCTTATCTTGTCTTGGTTGCTTCAGGCACCACTCCCTTAGCCAAACTACCACCCCGATGTGGTACATCCCAGGGCTGGTCAGGAAAACACTATTGCCTCCGACGCATCCCTACCCCAAGGCGCAGCCTCACCCCCTCAGCCCTCCAGCCCAGGCGTTATTGGGGGCCAGAAGGAAGCTCTTTGGAGTGGCCAAATCAGTCCTTAAGAAAGCAGTGAGAGAAAAACTGATACTTCACCTGTCAAATAAGACACATTCTTTGTGGTCCAGTTGTGCCTAGACAAATTAGGTATTTCATGAGTTTCTTTTTGAGGGTCATTTCTGATGACCTGTGTTTATTTATTGATCCAAGATTACTAGACCGTTGGGCGGGGACGAAGGCTACATTGCTGGCAGACACTAGCCTTGTCCCTCTATGTTTATGAAGGATATAAACTCCCTTGCTAAGGCTTTGAACTCTATCGCGATTGGCAATCACAGCAAACCTCCCTCTCCCTCCCCTGCAACTGTTTATTTACGTTGATATTATTTTTCCTGCCTCCAGAGGTAATGCCATTGGAATTCGCTCTCTTGGTGCATCATTTTCACATATGCATCTTAAATAGAGAATCCTAAATGAAGGTGACCCCCGAATTATGTTTTCATTGTTAGCCCTATACGAATTTCAGAATACCTCCGTCCGGACTCCCCCACCACAGCTGCTGTTGCTGTAATCCCTCCATCCTTCCATTTGCATGCCTTTATTATGTAGTCTACCTTCGCGAGGGCAATGTGTCAGGAAGCATCCCGTCTGTAAGTGACTAGTGTTAAAATCATCCTCAACAAATCGGCGATGCGATCGGCTCAGAGCCATGCTAATAATGCCATCCTGTCAGTTTCCACGCTTTTGATAAACACTCCTTCCCAGCGCAGGATGTGGGGAAGTTATATAATCATTTGGAAATATGTCAACATAGCCGTGGGGTTGGGGCAATTAAGCCTGTTCTTCTTACATAAATGTAGAATGGGGTCAGAAAAGTGGGTACTTATACCCAATTTAGTGACGGTGTCTGCAGCCAATTCATTTGTTTAATATCTCCTTGTTTGTGTACTATTGGGATTCCTCCAGGGACCGGTGGCAGAAGGTGGGGAGAGGGAAAAGGGGAAGTTGAGAACAGCTCCACCAGATCAAAAAATGAATAGAAGGTAGAAAGTGTGTGTTTGCGTGTGTGTGTCGGGGGCAAGGGTGATGCGATTTCCTTTCTGTCCACCTTCCTGTGATTCAACGCCGCCCCCACCCGCCGTTGCCCTCCTCCTGGACAAACATCCTGCCAAGCTGCTGGGGCTTCCTCCACAGGTAGTGGGCACCTGACGTGTGCAGCAATCCAGGGATGCCGCGCTTGGCTGGAGTTCTGACACTTGTCCGTGACGAGCAGTGACAAGGTTTCTGCCTCTTTCAGTGCCGACGCTCACGAAGTGCAGGAGATCCCCGCGCGCCTACGCAACGCGGTGCGCATCTCATAGCAACCCCCCCTCCCGACCCCCCAACCCTCCGTAGTCGCGGTGTTGTGCTGTGTTTGTTCATTTTAGTTCAAGTTTTTAAAGCGTCCCTTTTTTCCCTGGTCATTCTTTATACTCACACATCTGGGGCCCGTCACTTCTTTGAAGGCAAGGGAAGTCAAGTTAGCATTTTCAATCCTACCAGGTCAGTGACTTAAACACAGACAAATTTGGGTGGGTTGGCAGCTCATAAGAAATGACAGCACAGTTGGGCTGATGTGTCACCTCACCAATGACCACGAAGCAATTGGAATCCAACTCTGCCAGACCCATTGCTGGGTGCTGTGAGGTGTGGTAAAGGCACCCTAGTGTTCGTGGTTTTGGAGGTCTATTTCAGCTTCCTGTGGTGGTTTTTTTGGCCTATATTTTGAGGCCTGTGCTTGGCTGGGACCGTGTTTCCCCAGCTTTCTCTACCCGGTGCAGCTGCTTCTGTGGTGGGTAATTGGAGGGGAGGTGGATTTCCGGGAATGCCTGTGGTGTTGAGTCCTGCATCCTAGTGGTTGTGGTCATTATTGTTTCGGATGCCAAGGGCCAGCCCCTGAAGGAAGCTGTTGGGGATTTGGCTGGAGGAGCTGTGACCTTCTCCGGGAGCCCTGCTGTCTGGAGACGGAGAGTGGTGGGGTGTGGGGGGAGGCGAGAAGGAGGGCCAGTACCGCAGAGACCGAAACGGGGAAGTAGGGTGGGAGGGAGGGTAAAGAACGTTACTGTTCAGATGTTTCCTTTCCTTCCTCCCAACTCTTCTTTTGCCCTCTGCACACTCCTTTTTTCTCCAAACTCTTGTTTCTGATCTCATCTGGAATCAGCTCTTGACCTGCTTCTCTATTGTTACAACCATACTAATGTCTTCCAGGTGTTTCCCACTGTAAGACAGAATAACATGACGGGCAAGAGAGGAAACAGTGAGAGGTCAACAATAAGCCTTGGAGTCAAAAGTGGAGTTTGATGGAACAGCAATCTTTAGACAGAGAAAAGAGAAAGCGGTGTGAGCCTCCGCCTGCCCCGGTGCCCACAGTCCATCGGCACACGTAGGCCTAACACCTGCTGAGACCAATCATTGTGATGTCAGCTTTCCCTCCAGATTCCCTCTCTTGCTGAGGCTCAAAAAAACTGTACTCAAAATGCCAGCTATCTGAAAATACCCAGCCACAATTTCCTGCATGCAGTACAAGAATAAACTAAGAGCCCGTCTTTGCAAGCTCTGCAAGTGTAGTTGTAGAGTTTAATATTTAAACCCAAGACTTTCTTCATAGGGAGGACAGTAGTCTTCATCAGAGAGAGACAAAGGCAAAATGAAAATTTGTAATCATTTCTTTCGAGCAGCAAGTACGTCCCAATTTAGTAGTTTTGTGGAATCATGGAACAAGAGGCCATGAGGGACAGATTCCAAAGCAGAGAGCAGAAATTAAAAACTTGTTTGATGGTATTAGTGGACTAGAGACACCAATTAATTTGGATTATTGATGGCACCTGGTATATTGTTGAACTTTACAGTAATTATAATTTCTGAGATAAAATATATTATAGCATATGAGATGTATTATGATGCATTATATATATATCATATGCCATAATGTGCACATTTGTGTGATTTATAGGAAAAAACTCATTCACTCTTCATGACACTCCAGAGTAGGTAGGTTCAGGAGAGCTGTTACTTGTGGACCATAAAAGAGGAAAATGTCTAAGACCACCATTTGGAGATTGAACAACAGTGTTGAGAGGTAGGCTTGTTATTTCAGAAGGAGTCCACCAATTTTTAAAAATCAATCTGTACAGATTACTTAGGGGACTGTTTAGCTAAGGTATTGTTGAAATTAGTAGAAACATCTGGCTGCTACCCATCCATTCCCTGTAACCGTTTCCTCTGCCAGAGAGAACGTTGAGTCCTTCCCATCCTCCCCCAGCCCCTGTCGTTGTTTTTCAGTGAGGTTTAGTTTTTCATGAATTTGAGATGACATTATGACCAAAAAAAGGTGTGTTTTCTCCCCCAAAAGTGCTCTCAGTGTTCTAAAATTATAATTGGTACACTGACTTCTGCATCACTGTTGTTTTCAGCTATGTAATTAGGTCATCTTGGTTAAAATAATTCAGATTAATATTAATTTAAAAGGCATCTCTGAAATGGAAACAATATCGTTTCGTGAGTCCTTTAATTTGCCATAATGCCTGAGTCAGAGACGGAGTGAGTTCTTGACTATTTATCTTCATCATTACAGTCTGTTCAAATTGAAGGAGCTAAGGAGTAAATAAAAGAAAAACTCTACCAGAAACTGAGTTTCCAGTTGTTTTCTGTATTCTGCTATTTGGAGGAGAGAATTAGTAAATATCAGATCTTAAAAATGAGAGATGCCCAGGTTATATTCTGGAGTCAAAATGAATTCAGCTGGGTCCTCTGTGCCTGTCTCATGTAGAACTCTGCCTCTGTATGTTGAGAATTCAAGTTCAGGGTGCTGACTTCAAAACAATCCAGGATCCTAAACTCAGTAGCAAAAATTCTGCTCTCTTATCCTAATTCCACACCTCTGGACTAACAGACTCTCTCCACACACTTCACAAAACTCACCGAGCTGTATCATCTGCTTCCGAACTCCTGTGGCAAGTCTGTTGACACACTTCTCCCCCTGGTTGAGTTGTGTGTTTGCCAAGAGCCAGTTGTGTTTGCTTCCAAATCTGATTAGGTCAGTGGTGCTTGTTCTTGTAATTATATAATTTAATTAAATATTATGTGAACTGATGAAAAGAATAAGAGAGCTGTTGTTTCTAACTTGAATGCTTTGAAGGCTCAACAAAGCAAGTTGTAAAAAATTACTATTAAAATATGGGAGGCAAAACAACTGTAGAGGACTGAGAGAAAAAATAGTTTAGCAACCTACATTCTTCCCTGAGATTAGTGCACAACTGTCATTAAGTTCTTAATTTAGTTCAAACTGACAGTCACAGAGATTATACTTTTTGTTTGTGTGACTGCAGTTCAACTGACATTTTTCTTTCACACATCCATTCATTTATGCATTGAATAGACAAATGTTGACCATGTGGTATGCCCTAGGACCTATCCTAGATGTAGAATTCAAAGTCACTGGTCTTTAGGGCCTTACATGTTGTAGGGAAAGATACTTCAACAGATGGTCCTAGTATCAGTGGAGTTTTGAGGACAAATAAAATTTGGCCAAATGAAAGCACTATTTGTGCAAGCCAAAAGTATTAAGTGGAGTGCCATTTCAGGTGACCACTAGGTGTAATAAAGCATGAGGTTCCTCCAGATGGTCAGGTTGGTAGTGACCGTGTGGTCTATATGCTGAACTCTGAAGTTTTAACTTTATTCTGAAAGCCATGAAGAGTTGCAGAAGGGTTTAAACCAGAGTTACAAGATCAAATTTGTGTTTTACATAATTACTTTGTCGTCAGTTTAGAGTTTGAATGACACCAAAGACCAGTTAATAGGATATTGTCCAGTTGAGAAATGATTAGCCTGTGAACATTTGAATTAAGGCACTCTTACTAGTGATGTTGTGTGCCAGGGTGGGGAGAGAGAATGAGAAATTAGTTCTGTTTCTAAAGTTTTATCCCACCAAGATTTAATTCAGATCAGTTATGGTCTTATAACACATATATAACATAATATTCTATTTTTTTAATTTTTAATTGTATTTTTTCCATTTCCTTTTAGTCCCCTTATACTCACCCCTGCAATCACTACACTGTTGCCCATGAACCCTTTTCCCTTTTTGCTCAGTCCCTCCACCCCCTACCTTCCACCCCCCTTAGCTGTCCTCCTGCTCTCCATCTATGAGTCTGTTTCTATATGCCTTGTTAGTTCAGTTTGTTCATTAGATTCCACTTATGAGTGAGATCACATGGTATTTGTCTTTCTTTGACTGGCTTATTTCACTTAGCATAATGTTCTCCAGGTCTATCCATACTGTCCCAAAAGGTAAGATTTTCTTTTTTATGGCTGAGTAGTATTCCATTGTGTAAATGTTTAATTAAAATACTCAATTGAGATTTGATTTTCAAGAATGTTATGCTTGGATATTAGAATATTATGGTAAGGAACAATTAATAAAATTATTCCAATAACATTTAATTAATAAGTTACATATAAATAGCAATATGCTTCTAATTCAGAAGCATAGTTAATGCCTTAAAATGTTGTTCTTCTAGTTAGTGTAACAGAAATAGCCTTTAAAATAAATAATTTCAGACTCTGTTTTCCTTGGTAATAAGAGTATCCATCAGTTCACTTTAGAAGTTGGTTTCATTGTGGCCTGGGCCGCTGCACTTCCATATTATTCTAAACATGATATTGCCTAAAGTTAGATTGGACTCCTATCTACTGAAGCCCCAAATTGAATTTGTTAGAAAATATCAAAAGCTGAGCTTGGAAAAGGAATACATAAAATCCAATGTAGACTTGGGGTCACTAGTCCCCACTCTAGGTATGCTTAAATAGAGCAAGCCCCGGAACAAAACAAAACATACCATTCCACCAACTTGAAAACACAATTTTCTAATACTCATATATATTCAGTAAAACTGCTTAACATCCTCTCTTGTGATAGAGAAAACCTTGTTATGCTGAGAACCCCATCATCAAGGGTATTTTAAAACCAGGTGGCAGTATATATTGTTATATGTTGAGTGATTTCTGGGTCATTATGTCAGCAGTGATTTTCAGTGAAAAATATAAAATCATACTTCTACTTTGAAGGTTGATATTTGAATTTACTTGGAAAATAGTGTGATTAAAGTATGAGTCCGGACAATGCCTCATCAGGCAACAGATATAAAAGCTCAACTCTTAAATGCAGGTAAGCCTGCAACCAGCATCTTCACCCCCTTACCTTCTTACTTTGTTAGCTAAACGTGTATCGTACAGTTGAAAGCTTTGCACGTCAACGAACAATGCACTTTTCATTTTTCAAATCTTTAAAAAAGATCTTAATTTTTCAGTTCTAAAGATGAGATTGTCATGATGTCCAGCTACATAAGATCAGCATTAAATAATTTGTAAGCAGAGTAGCTTAGAAAGTAGCAAAAAAAAAAAAAAAAACAAAAAACCCACCTCTCAGACTCCCCGTATTCTTCTCTTTATTCATGACTCTAGCTGCAGGTAATTTGGAGGTGGCAGCACTCCATTTATTGGACAATTATGTCATCTTATTTTCCTATTGGCACAAAGCTGCCATGAAGCATGCTTCATATATGCCTGAAGAGTTTACCTTGGATGAATATTTGCATTAAATAAATGAAAATTCACCTCTTTCCGCAGATAGCACGCAGAGACACGAGAGTGTTCCCTGCTATTAGAAATGGGCTAGTGCAGACTATAAAAATTGTAAATGAATTTTTGGCTGATTTGTTCCATCTATATAAAATAGCTTGAACATGTGGCTTTATGAAAATGTGTTTATTTAACCAGAAACCACAAATATTTTTTAAGAATACACTTTCCTATTTCACTTTTAATCCTAAGATTTCTTTTTATGAACATTCATAGTGATTTTATTGAACTTTAAGCTAAAATAAATGTACCAGTGGGATTTTGTGGGGTTTTTTTTCCAACAAAGTGTATACTTGGGATAGAGCCTAAGTTTCAGAGCTGTGATTGATAGATGGCTGAAATAAAATGCCTGTGAAAGCAGAGAGAGCAGACTCAGGACAACCTCACTCTGAGTCCATGTTTACTCTAACAGACAATGGAAAGCTACCATATTAATCACATATATTTTACTCTGATTAAAAGTCCCCACAAGACCGTAACTTTCTTTACTTACAGCCTTTGCAAGAGAAATCTGGATCCTTTATTTAGTCATTGCGTTACTATTCTGAAATACTATGAAACCAAATCAAAATGGCCATCTCCACTGTGAACATTGGTGGTTGTACTCTTACCCACAAAAGTGCCCCAATATACACATATCCATACACACAATATAATAATTAGTGTTTTGAGATATAGAAATTAAATAACAGCGGAGGAAAAAGATTGCATTCGGAGAAATGAAGTCAGAGTACAGATCTATTTTGGTTATTCTGTCGGTAATTCATGCTGGATAATCATGAGCCCAGCAGTTAATGACCTCTACTCTGATACATTAAGTCGAACCAAAGATAATGGTGTCCTGGGTAAATTAACAAACCCAGTGGTAAACTTACTTCCAGTTCAGCAGGAGACAGTGTGCAAATTAGCATTAGTTCTTAATAAGATCAGTGTCTTACAATCCACAGTTCTACCGTGTTCATAATGCTGTCTCTTTCCAGGTGAAAATTTTTTCTTCTGAGAAGCCTAGCACAATACATTCTCTTGACAGAGATTGTTGTCATCCTAATCAGTCCCCCACCTTAAAACTTTCTCCATTTTTCCCACTTCCATGCTGTGAAGGCTGCTGTGAGTTGTTGAGAATGATTATTCATTTGTAAGCTTCTTTAATAACATTTCGTTAGATGTTGAGATTCCCAGCAGAGCCAACCAAGAATTTGATTTTATAATTATAACCGTTCTGCAAAAGTTATGGTCAGTACATGGGCAATCTTGGTGGAATTTACTAATCACCACTTTATGTGTGTTTATCAAACAGCATTTATATTTTCTTAAATTAACGGACACCCCATGGACAAGTAGGCACTGAGTTATTTCATAAGACACTGGGTGTCTTATGTGGCTGCGTCCATCCTAGGTTGTATTTGCAAGGGATAAGAACTGCAATGAGAGATGAGTCATTTTTAAAATCTATTTTAAAGCCGTGTTTTACTACAGGGTTTGGAAAATTATATATTTTTAAAAGCAATTATTAAGGAGAAACTTGCAATACATACAATATTAGTGCATACCTGCTATTTTATTTGAATTAGATATATTTGGCTTTTATAGGATACCTGGTAGAAATGACAGATGAGATGTTAATGTTTCAAATAAATAACACGTACCTAAACAAGTGTCTGTGTGTGTGCGTGCATGAAGTTTGTGTGCATATGCATGCGTGTCTATGTGTGTGTGTGATGACCGGCCTTAGAATTGAAACATATGATGATGAAAATCTGCATGCATATTTCGATGACTTTGGGATGTTTGGGATACAACTTCTCACACATTATCTGTCAAAAGTTTTGTAAGAAAAAAAGTTAAATACATGGATCTTGTCTAAAGAATCCTCTCACTGTAAAATGTTTACCTTTTGTGACACATACTATTATTTCATGATTATGTTAAAATACTCTTAAGGAGTTTTACATGTTAACCAGCTACTAAGAATGCCTTAATAGAGTACTAATTTTTGTTAGAGGTGTCTCGACAATTTGAATTTTATATGCATGCATTATGTTTTCTTAAAATGGGAAAATTATGCATCTGAAGGAATCTGTCTAGAATAATGGGGTTCTATAGAGGTTACTTTAATCACGTTCTCCAGCAGTTATAGCTGTTTTACATCTTATTTGCAACAAAAGGGAACTCTAATTATCTTCAAAAAGAGCATAAAATGGTGTGTCTTGCTGCTGATGTAGTGTTGATTCGAATGCTGCTGATAGGAACTGACAACTAAATGCATGTCACACTTTTCAGAAATCAGCCCTGGTGACAGGATAACCACCTTTTGTGACCTAGGAGCCCAAAGAGGGAGTATATTTTTGCCTGTTAAGCAGAAACAATTTGCAGTTTTTCTTTTTTAAAAAAATAAAAATGTGTTCCTGGATTAAAAATAATTTATTTACTAATGTTAAAACTTGTTTATGTGATCAAAATTTTAGAAGCCACCTAATGGAAATTATTCTAAGTATATTTAATATTAGTTCAGATAATGGGAGAGGAGAGTAACCTGAACCTCTGATCCCCTCATACCCCGTTTCCCTAATTTTTTTTGGCTGACAGTTGTAGGTGGGTGTATATTTATGCCCAGTACTGGAGTTCTGCATATGTGATTAACCTGTGCTTGCAGTTTTATTTCCAACTCACGCGGATCTCATTTATAAATACAAATGAGATGCATATAGCCTATTACAAAATATTAAAATTAGAATTGAAAAGAAGATTGCCTGTTTTAAGACTGGCTGCAGTAGTCATGTTATACAGGGTTCATAAGATTGAACTGGTCGACTCTGAGCCCCAGATATGAAATTAATCAATGCAGGTCTGTAATATACTGCAAATAACCAACCTGTACCACAAGGCTTGATTTAAGGTTCACATTAAGAGATGGTGAGCCAGCCTAGGAAAGAAGTCGTTCTCATCCATACATGGCATATTCAAATATACAGGACAAACCTCAAAACTAAGGTGGAGTGTGGACAATAAAACTCATGCTTTATACTCAGACAGACTTTAGATGCAGCGATGACATGACCGGATCCTATTGCTCCTATCTGTCTTTACTCCTCTCCTGCCTAGAGTGGGGGACTTGAAAGGGGGCCAGTGGAAAAGAGCAGAGAGACATTTTGCTGCATTATACACACAATTACACAAAATAGATATTTATTATGACTGCTTAGACCAGAGAGCAAATTTTTGGCAAGCTCTGAATTTTGAACATATAATACATATTTATGGCTCAACTGTTTACAGAGTGGATTAATCTGCTTTTGGAATTAAATTGGCATTCTTTCTTCCCCATTGCCTGTTAACTTTCAAGTTTTCAATAATACAATTGAACTATAAGGAGTAATAATAGGCAGAGAGATGGACAGACAGAAATAGAAAAAGGGGGGAGAGAAACACTGAGATGTGAGAGAGATATATTTCTGCAATTAAGTTGATAAAAATATAAATATGCTCAAATAATTGTTTTAAGATTATGCACACCTTTCACTACACGTTGTAGTAAGTCAAAAGTGGCTATAAATAAAACTAAGCAGATGGTATAATTCAAATGAATTCCTCCATTCATCCAACAAATTTACAATTTCTCATTTCTTTCCAGCTCTATAGAGATATAATTGACATATAACATGGCATAAATTTAAGGTGTATAATGTAATAATGTGATATATGTATATATTGCCAAATGTTTAGTTAACACATCCATCACCTCACAGTTACAATTTACAACTTCCCCTGAGTCAGTGGGCACCCTAGAATTTAAGGACACAACAGTGAATAAGACAAACCAAAGAAGTGACACCGTAGTTGGGGAGATACAGCATAATGAATAACTGAATCACAATCATGATAAGGCGAAGAGGAAGTACAGGGTACTGGGATGTAGGGGAAAATATCACTAAGGAAATGACCACAGACTGCGGAGGAAGTAACTGCATGAACTGGGTAGGGAGAGAGAAGAGAGTGGTGGCTGTCTGTATTGGAGAGAGTGTGGTAGAGAAAGTGATGCTGTCCCTGGAGTGAAGCCATTCTTCTGGGCCTTGGTGGTGAGAGCAGTGATACTCTTCTCTTTGTTTCAGAGTTCAAGGAGTTCCCTGGATGCTCAGTTATGATAGAAAACCAATTGCTCTACCACTGTCCAAACAAGCAAATTTCTTTCTGCTGTTGTTATTACAGACTTTGGAACATGAAAAGACTAGGTCCAATAATTTCTAACTGTGTGGCTTGGGGCAGTTTACTTAGAGTCTCCATGTCCTCATTCATAAAATAGAGATAACACCTATCTTACCAGGTTATTGTGAAGAGTATCATACTCTTCACAAAAGAGTATGATGTATTAGCATCATATCCGATACACAGTAGCTACTCAGAAAAACATGTTCTAAGTAAATTCAGTTTATTCAGAAAAAGTTTCTGGAAAAGATTTGGAAAAAATAGAAGAAAATAAATGCACAACAACATGTAATGGAGGAAGACACAACTCCCATGACATCTGCTACCTAAAAATCCTTCATACAGGAATCATTTTTTTCAGTGCTTACTTCCAAGGCTGCACCCTTAAATAATCTATCAGGTTTCAGCCCCTGGAATTTAACTCTGTCAAGTTGGACGCCTTCATTCTGCCTTTGGTTTTGTTTTACCCTCACTGAGTTTGTTCCATGGGGTATTGATACATGTCAGATACATAAAAAAAGAAAAAAAGAAAAAGTTTTCTCGGCTATATAAATTTAAAGAACTCTGGCTAAATGAAGCCAAACAGTTCTCAGAAGTATGTACGTATATATTTATTTATTTTTTATTGTATTTTATTGATTATGCTATTACAGTTGTTCCAATTTTCCCCTTTTGCCTCCCTCCACCTACCCTCCCACACACTCAGGCAATCCCACATTGTTGCCCATGTCCCTGAGTCACGCATATGTGTTCTTTGGCTACTCTATTTCCCATTTACATCCCCATAACTATTCTGTAGCTACCTATTTGTACTTCTTTTTTTTTTTTTTTTTTGGTCGGGTGCAGTGAACTTTATTGATGGTGCATGACAAGGCAGGGCTCTCTAAGTCCCTCCCCTCCTCAGGGGGTCTAGGATGGAAACTGGAGGTCAGGAGATTCTCAGTGTGATGGGGGATCAATTTGGGGCAAGGACTCCCCAGCAGCTGAGGGTCTCTCTTCCTGTCACTGGGGCTGGTGGTTCATGGGGCTCTTATTCCTTGGAGGCCATGTGGACCACAAGGTCCACCAACCTGTTGCTGCAGCCAAATTCAT